>PVJH01036359.1:0-18877 GCA_004026705.1 Nesogale talazaci | reverse complement strand
TGCTGGCCTATTGCCTCTCGATGGCTTCGGAGTACCCGTGTGCCAAGGGAGTTGTGTAACTCTGTTTGACCGAGGTGGCTGTTGCCATCGGTGCCGCACCGCGTTCGGGAGATTGGGCATCCCAGAGACGAAGGGAGTGAGGAGTGGCTGACGAATACCGCTTTTTCCCCTGTTTCAGGGATTTAAAAAAAAAAAAATCATTTTATTGTCAGGGACTTCAACGTACCTAACCCACCGCCCGCCACCGCCACTCTGCATCCAGCAGGTCCTGAAGGCGCTCTCCATGTGCCAACGCACGCAGAGTTGTCTCGGGGAGCTTGGTGGACCGTGCGCGGCGAACTGTGCGGTTCTCAGCCGGGAGAAGGGAGGCAGAGAGCTGGCCCTGGTTCTTTGCCGAGCTTCCAGGCACGCGGATCCAGAGCTTCAGCCCCAAGCTTCCTGGACTCCCCAGTCTGGAGGCCGCTCAGCAGTGTAATGGACAAGGCAGGGCCCCCCTCCCCGAGACGGTACAGAGCGACTGAAAACCAGAGAGGCCGAGCCTCGGGGGGGGGGGGGTCCCCCAGCGCCATGCCCGGGACTCCGCTCCGCCATTCAGTTGAGTGACACAGGACAAGTCACAACTTCTCCGTGCTTACCTCTCGCGCTCCTTAAATCAAGGGGAACAAAGGCGCAGGCTTCTTTGCAAAGTGAAGCGAGCCAAGCTGGAAGCTTCCCTGCCTCCAGTGATCTCTGGGGTCCCTTTAGACGCGCGGGGAATGAGGCGCCCCCACAACCCCCCTGCCAGGCTCACTGGAGAATTCACCTCAGGGGTCGGCCAGGGTGCGGGATGCGCCCCTCACCCCGCCCTGGCCTGAGAGGGGAGCGTTGGCAGGCAGGTGAAGGGATGGAGCCCCCCCCCCCCGCCCCCCACGAGGCAGCTCGACACACGGGCCCTCTTCCTGCCTCCAGCACTGACTCATCCTCTGACGCCTGGGGGCGGAGAGGTAGTCGCTTGATATTTTTGTCTTTCTCCCATGAAACGAGAGCCAGTGTTCCTCAGTCCAAGGCTGTTGAATGCCAGTGTCGGCGCCGGCTTCTTGGCTGACAGCTGGCTGGCTTGCATCCTGGTTGACGGCAGGTATGGATTCTTCCATGTTCTTACTAGGATGATACACATGTGTATTCGTATTATAGGAAACCAGTCAGGTTTATGAGTCTCAGGAACTGTAGCATTTTCCCAAGGCATGTGAAAGGGAGGAATCTGTGTTTGATGAATTCTGTTGTGCTTAGAAGTTTAAAGCGAGGTGCATTAAAATTGTTAAGAATTATGCGTTGTCCCAGGATTCTAAGAAATGCCTTAACCGTTCTGTGTGAAACATTTATAGCTTCCCTGATAAGATTAAAGCCTTTTTTGAGCATCTTTTCTAAAAGTAACAGCCTTATGTTGATCAGATTGTGTATGTTCTTTGGGACTTTTTAATAAAGTCTACCTTAAGACATGTCTGTTTGCAAAAAGAAAATGTTTTTCCAGAAAAACTATTTTAAAATTATCCCTGTTCATACAGATTTTGCTTCTTACCTGGACAAGTAGCATCTGATTTAAGTACAACTGGCTGTGAAGTTTATTTATTAACCCTGATTGCCTCGTGTTTCCCAGCGCTCTGGGCAAATGCAGACTCCTTTACACCAGTTTTGAGGCAGTTGAATTATTAGGATGCCAGGCTTTCATCTCAATTGCAAGTGAAAATTTAACCCAGTTAGAAACCACAAACTGCAGGACCCTATTGGTCTTCAGCTTTTCTTCGCTTAGAAGGCCGCATATCGGGCCTGGAGAGTTGCTAAAGCAACAGCTGCCTGGGTGTAAACTTACGGAGCTCACATTTAAGGTGGTAGCTTTAGTTATTTATGAAAGCTTCTGCGAGGGGAAAACAACGGATGTTTACGTGGGCACAGTTCACATCAGTCATTTCAGGAACTGGATGAACTGGAACAAAATTGGTTCAGGAGTTGACGGATTTATTTATTCAGGATTCATTGAGGACTTTGCGCTAAAGGCACTCTGCCGAACACTGGAAGGCCCCTGACCTGTAAAGAGGACATGCAAGCTCTTTCTCCAGGTGGACTAGACTTGTATTGGTGCTCAGTTCCTGGATACCAACCCTATCTTTGCCTCACCTTTTAACATTTTGGAATCCAAAGAAAAGGATTTAACAAAAAAAAAAAAAGAAAGAAAATTAAGAATTTTAAGACACAATCCTTTTCAGTCCTCTGAATATAAACCTCTAAGCAGTAAAATTGTTATTTTTAGGCCTTTTTATTCAAACCTTTATGCCAGTAGAATCGATAATAAGTACTCTTGGATTCTACTTGTTTTTCATATATGTTTCTTTCAGGTTTCAGTTGTTATTTTCACTTACTTGGTTTAAGTGCAGCATTACATTTTACTGCACTTGATCTTAGCCAAAAGGGCGAGAAGCGATGCCGCATTACATTTTAAAGGGTGATTTATGTTCTTGCCTACAACCGTGGGGAGTTTGTTTTTGTAGAGACATACCACGCTATTGATCTGCCCCCTGGGGTGTGTGGTGTGGGGCAATTAGGTCATCAGACTGCATCAGATGGGCCTGCTGTCATCGTCCTCTTTTGTGCGGAATGCCTCCTTCTCCAAAGGGGTTGTTCCATTTACATTCCTCCAGTGATGTCAGCCTTGAATTTATAACCCACTGGCTTTGTTGTTTAACTACAGCGTGCTAGAATGTTTCTGGGGTGAATGAATAAAGTAAATGTCACTTGGGTGGTCTGAACCATGGAGTTCCAGTGCTTTTGTGCTTAAGTGCCTCACTGGGACCAGCCTACCACCCAAATGCCACAGAGATGGCTTTCCTGGAGTTTGTTTGCAAATACCCACTAGAACCCTTCCGGTTGCTCCTTGTGAATTAGACAAGTGATTATAGGCAAGTTTAAAGATGCAAATTGAAACGAAAACCTGGATTCCTTGAGAAGTGTTTGAGTTAACGTCACCTTGGAGCCACCTGGACTGCCATCACTTGGGGGCTCTGTAGTGTGCTCCTGAGAGCTGGCTGTGTTGGTTCCCAGTCCCCAAAGTGCAGGCCAGGAGTGCTGGCTTATGTGTGTGTGTTGAGGCAGGAACCCAGACCAGTCCTGGCTAAATGACGTTCCCTCCGGAGGTTGGAGACTTACATGTCGCTGATTTCCCAGGAGGCAAGAGCGGGAGGGAACCACTCACGCCTCAGAATGCCTCAACATTCCAGAGTAGCCACAGCTTTTCTGTGACGGAATGACCTTCCTTTCAAACTTGAGCATGAGCTTGACCCTCTTCTCCCAACAGCCTTTTGTGACAGTGAAGATTGTTTAGAGTGTGGTTTGCTTTTTGAGCAGGCATTTGTGAGGTTAACTTTGAATTAATTTAACCCATGTGCTGCTTTGCTGGCCGGATTCACACCGTGCGGGTGTGCATGCGTGAAGAGACGTGGAAACCGGTATAGACACTAACTTCAAGTTTTGCACTGTGTGCTACCCCTCTGGTGGCTTCTGCAGTGCCTTCAGGCGCATCACTAGCAGAAGGGCAAGGAGGAATCGGAGCCCCACAGCGCTGAGGCAGCTCGGGACTCCTCTTTAATCTCGTCTGTACTTCTCTCCAGCATCTTGCAAAACGGCCCCATTGCTCAGTTTTCAGTCCCTATTTACATAAATCATAATTATTTCTGTGCTTCTTTATTAAAGCCCTCCCCCCAGGTTCTCAAATATAATACTTTAAGAGAACTATTAAACTAATATATACATATATATATATATATATATATATATATATTAGAGTTTTGTTTTGTTTTGTTTTGGGCATCACTGCCCTCCGGTGGTGGGAGTAGGAGGCCCAGCCTTTGCTCGGTGGAGCTGGAATCGAGCCTCCATCCCAGTGGGCCACAGTCCCGCACACAGCCACTACGCCACCAGGGCTCAGCCATATATTACAAGTTTTCAAGGAACGCTACCTTCAGGAAAATAGGTGGAACTCAATCTGAGTGCAGGGAGAGAAATCCTGTTTGTGTTTTTTGATAGCCTGGGGCCTTCCAGCGGGCGGTATCCACCCAGCAGCTCCTTAACAACCTGGCACAAGAACAGGTGGGAGGGGACACCCAGGAGAGGAGCCTGGGGCCAGGGTCATGGCCAGGCCATCACAGAAGGTCCACGGCCCATGCCTACCCTTCCCAGTGTCACTTGCAAACTGCCCAAGTGACCATTCGCCCTGTTTGGTCACCCTTTCTATACCTTTTGCTATCCTGAAGCCTGAGTGGCCACAAAGTTCTTTGAGCATTTATATGCAACCTTGCAGCTACTTTCTGTTTCTGTCTCAGCCTGCTTGCACCAACATTGGCTGATGGCAGATATGTCTTGGATTTAAGTCTGAGTTTGTGGGTACACACGAGGACACACACTCTGAAGAGAAAACCCTCCAGAGCAGAGAGCCTTCCTCGCCTGCAGGAGAGGTGGCGTGAGGTGAACCAGCAAACTTGCTTCTCACCCATTCTTGGCTGGAAGGCAGTGCAGACGCAGGGGGTGCATAGACCCGGGTCCTGGCAACAGCTGGCTGGCTCCCGGAGGCAGCCCGAGTGGAGAGACATTGAGAGGCCAGTGCATTCGCACACTATGTGTGGAGAGTCATGTGGGATCATTTTAACAACTAATGCGAGCGACACGGGTCCTTCAAGAGAGAAAACCCCTTTGGAAATAACTAGGACCACGCACTGCCTGTTTTACCCTTACTTAGCTCACATTGTGATTCTTCCCTTTGCTAAAGGAGGGCTTGGCAACATCGAATCACCCTCAAAATGCTGCCGGCCTGCTCTCTCAGTATGAGAAGGGCAGATTCCCTTAAACCCACTGCAGCAAGATACTTCCCTGGTGGTCTCGACATAATCAGAAACTCATGTGGAGCTCTTATCCTGCGAACTTTAATTTCTAATTAATTTTTTTTAGTAATAACGAACTTTTAAGGACAGAGCTCTTGTGAAAAGACCTGCATTTTTCTGAGCTGAGCAGTCCTGCTTCTCAGAAGGCAGTTAGGACATTGACACTTGTGCATCAAACTCCCAATTATAGGAGTTCTATTGCTAAGGTGTGATTTGTTTTAAATTACTTTGCCTACATAAATCAAATCAAAGATCACCATGTAAGCATGCAACTATGAAACAAGTTTAATTTTTACCCCTTACTCTTTGAAGTATTTAAAGTGTTACTTATGTGGGCTTTTGCACAAATTGGCTTCTGGTCATCACAAAACAAGCTTTAGTGCTTAGGAATTTTGCAAGCATTTGCTTCGTACAGGTTTATCAACTTGCCACACCCTCAAACCATCTCATACCTCTTAGCACTTTAGGATTTTTAAAGATGAATATTTGCATGACAGATAAGGCATTTCTTAATTTATCCTTTCTAGGGGGTAGTCTTCCGATGGGTTGGTCTGCCATGATCAGATAGTGTGAATAGACAGACAGTTTGGGGCAACAAGGCCCGCTGGTCCTGGTGGGGGCGCCTCACTGTTGGTGTCCCTGGGGAAGCCTCTCCACCCCCGCTTGGAGCCTGAGCTCTCCCGCAGGGCCCCGCAGGTGCGTGCCTCGCCTCGGCAGGGCCGCAGGGGATACAATGGCAGGCTCGTGAGTGGTGCTTCTCCACTTCAGTGTGGATGCGGGTCATCTGGGATCTTGTTAAACGGAAGATCTGATTCCTCCATCTTCTCAAGCTCCAGATGGTGTCCATGCTGCTGGGCCGGACCACTTTCAGAGTGGTGATAGGCTACAGAAAAGGGTTTGTGTTCTCCTATGAAATAGAAAAGGAGACGACGCCTCTTGGACGGCAGTGCAGCATGTCTTCAGGGGCTTGGAGGAAAAGCCTGAATATTAGAATCCATGGGATGCCAGCAGCCGACGCTTTGATTTGCTTTGATTCTATGCCCTCCTTGCGTTATGATGGCACCTGAATATTACTCTTGAATATGAGTCACTTAATTATACCCCATCTTTTATTGTTACTCAACTGTTTCTTTATGTGGCTCGCTATAAATTGATAAAACAATCTCAAATCACAAGGTCATGCGCAGTTAGTTACCTCTATATCCCTGTCCCCGTTACTCGTGCTGCCTAACACACCACCCGCAAACGCAGTGTGGTAGAATAATCACTTTTACTGCACTGACAAGTCCAGCAGGCGAGGAGTTTGGACCTGGCATGGTGGGGACCTGCCTTTGCTCTACAATAGCCGAGGCCTCACCTGGGAGAGCCCAAACCGTGTGACTGGCCTTACCCAGTATTTCCACTCACAAATGTAGTGGTTGATACTGGGCCCGAACACCTGCATGTGACCTCGATTCCACCGAGGTCAGTCCAGTGGGTTTGGACATCCTTACAAGAGGACATCTGGGTTCCAAGAGCTAGTGTCCCAAGAAAATAAGGAGCCTGACAGCTTTATAACGTCCCACCGCCATAGATGTCGATTCTGACTCATAGTACTGCCCCTGTGGGTTTCTGAGACATTGTGAGAAGCGCACACACACACACACACACACACACAAAGTGCACATGGGATGGGAGATATTGTGGGCATCTCTGGCAAATAGTACCACAATCCCCAAAAGCACATAGCTAATACTCAGCATATATTGAATCCACAAAGTACTGAATGAATGATACATAATTTAGATCCTGAGGCGGGTGGAGATCAAACTGAAAGATTTAGGCTCGGGCTGAGCCCCGGTGGCGTAGTGGTTGTGCGTGGGACTGCGGCGCACTGGGACGGAGGTTCAATTCCAGCAGTGGGGCTGGGCCTCCTACCCCCACCACCGGAGAGCTGTGATGCCCAGCCCCCCCCCCCCCCCAAATAAAAAGATTTAGGCTAACATATGAACAGGCTATCCCATGGTAACCGGCTAAGTGTGTGTGTGTGTGTGTGTGTGTGTGTGTGTGTGTGTGAGAGAGAGAGAGAGAGAATTGAGTAAGGGTTTACATCTCAGACATCAATTTGCCATCCAACCGCTGGAACCACGCCCCAGCCCCTCTCCGGTTTCTCTCTCTTGTAGTCCTCCAGCCTCTAGTCAACACATGCCAGCCTTAGAGTCTTGCTTCATCTTCCCTCGCCTGCCCTGTCTGCCCTTGGTAACCGCCAAGGGTTGTTCCCATTGGCATGTGTAAGTCTTTGGTTTGGTTTTCATCCTGACAGCAGTGGTCTTTTGTAATCGACTAACACCACTCATGATAATGATAGCCAAATCCATCCATGCCTGAGGCGCTGCGTGGTTTAGTGTTTCTGCACAGTGCATAGTAAGCCATGGTGTGCAGCACCTGAGTTGCTTTCTCCATTAACCTCCTGAGGGACATTTGGGGCGCCTCCATCTTCTTGCTCAGCTAAGGTACCTTTTATAGATAGCCCCCGGCAAACTCTTCTACTTTATACGCTTTTATTTTCCTTTTATCGCTACACACTTTTTACATCATGGAGAATCTGGAATGAAACTTCTTAAATTCTGTGGCTGATGTCACTGGTTGGTTTCTTTGTATTTTGCATGGTGCCCCCTCCCCCCATTAGGTTATTGAGGTGGTCATCTGGTCATGGCTACACAGGAGGTTTACTCTGCGCTGCAAGTCACCTGGGGGAGAGAGGTCTGTGGCTGCCCCTGGGGGGTGACTCCACAGAGCTCAGCTCATGCCGCCTCTACCTGGGGGTCGGTCATTTCCCTCCCTCGGGTCAAAGACCAATGTGTGAACTCAGTGAGCTCCCACTTTGTCAAAATAGGAACACAACTAAATAGTTGTTTGCATTTTATGGATATACTTAAAAAGAAAATTCGGGGGCTGAGCCCCGGTGGCATAGTGGTTGTGCGCAGGACTGCGGCCCACTGGGATGGAGGTTCGATTCCAGCTCCATGGAGCAAAGGCTGGGCCTTCTACTCCCACCACCTGAGGGCAGTGATGCCCCCCCCCCCCAAAAAAAAAAATTCGGAAAATTGTTTTTCTTCAGTGAAATGTGCCATGTGAATTTTATTTCCTATAAGTATTTTACCTTTCCCCTCAATGAAACATCTATCTGACTTGATAATGAAAATTAATGGGGAAAAAGGTATGTCAACGTTATGGCAATTTACATTGTAATACTTCTAATTCTATTTTTAAAAGGGTGACTTTAAGCTTTTAAGAAAAGTGTTTTTTTTATAATTTTTTTTTTGTGTGTGTGGGCTTCACTGCCTCTGGTGGTCATGGGAAAAGTTTTTTTAAAAAAATAATTTTATTGGCTCTTGCAGCTATTATAACATTTGGCACTTAATTCACACATTATGCAACTCAATAGTTCAATCACCGCATCAAGAAGAGCTGTGCAATCAGCACCTCAGTTTTAGACAATCCCCCCCCCCAATTGGTTAAATCACTTTGTTTTTGTTTTGGGGGCATCACTGCCCTCTGGTGGTGGGAGTAGGAGGCTCAGCCTTGCTGCTGGATTTGAACCTTCAACCCAGTGGGCCGCAGTCCTGCGCACAACCACTACGCCACTGGGGCTCAGCCTGGTTAAATCACTTTAAAATGGGTTGTGTAATCGCCATCAGTTCTAGAGTCCTCCCTTCCCCTCCCTCCCACATACATTGTTCGCCACCCCCACCCCCCAATAAACCCTTCATTAGTTCCTTTCTCTCTGCCTATCCCTCTGTGCTTCCCAAACCAGAAAACCCAATGGAAACAGAAAAAAATACAGTGGTAAGACTAAAATAATGACACAGAGCTAAACATAGAAATAGTGGGTAAGAAAGAAAACCCAGCTATGACATGTTTTATGACCAAGCTATGTTCACCTTGGAAGTGGCCCGCAATAGGGCTGCTGGAACGGCTCTGGGCCCAGTGTGCCGAGGGCCCTCCGCTTTCAGGCGGTGGTGTCTTTTTGTCCTGGATGGTTGTCCTAGTCTGTGACGATGGCTCCCCATTTGGGGCAGTCAGGAAAACTGGAGCAGCTGGCTCAGCCCATGTGGACCCAGAATGTTCCGAAAGCAGCATTGAAACAAGTTGTCCTCGTGCTGTGGAGGCGCTGGCTGGTGGGAGAGAGTGCTGTCGGGTAGAGAGGGAGGGCACAGCCGGCCTGCCCAGTCCCAGAGCACAGCAGTGTGACATCAGGGCACCCGGGATCATTTCCTGGCTCTGGTCCTGTCTCCTCCACACTCATCAGTCTACCTTTTCTGCATCATTCGTTCCCCTCAGTCTGTAAAAGGGGTCAGGAGGGTTTGAGAGGCTCTCCTCCGGGATTTGTGCTCCCTGGTAGCACCCAAACCAGAGAGGCACGCTGGCATTTAGAGCAGTTTGCCCGGCACACGACTGGGGAGCAGCAGCAGGGGTAGAGCCCGTGTCTGTCTCACCTGGATTCAGCCCTCAGGACTCAGAGACCGTTTTCTTTTCCCTGTCGCGCCACTTACCCCAAGGCTGTTCAAGGGTGAGAAGTGGTGGGCTGGCTCACCCATGATCGTCCTTGGCCTTGATGAAGACCTTTCTGAGCAAAGAAACCTAGGAGCCCAGGGCCCTGTTCCCTGGGGAGGGTGGGTAAGTGGCTTCCCCCATGCTTGTTTGGGAGGCCACAATACTCAGTCCCTCCTAATTAGACAGTCACCAGATCAGCTCTTGGGAAATGTAGAGTGTCTTCCACTTTCCCTACGGAGGAGGGACTGGAGGGACTTGTGCCTGCAGCTACAGGCCTCCTTTTGTGTTTAGCCAGGGCTGGCCACAGAGTGGGAGATGGGATTGCTGCAGGCAGTGATTTTTTCTCACCCAGAAGTTTCTACCCCCACTTACTTTTGACACGCCGACACGCCAAACCAACCAACAAACCCCACAGAAAATACACTACCCCCATTTCCATCTGACTCTGTCCGCTTCGTGTTGTCACCGGTGTATCCCTGGATTACTTTGACTAGTCACTGAAAGTGGTCCTCCCGAGACCGGAGGAACAGTGGCCAGTCCAGGTGTGGGGAGGGCACTGCACACCCTCAGCCCCCAGGACTCCCAGCTGCGGGGGCCCTCACGCCTGCAGGAAGCATCCACAGCTGCACCCACCTCTGAGGGCAGCCAGCATTACTTCCTGGGGGGATGCAAATCTCAAAGCCCCTGCTCCTGAACCACAGGGTCGGACACAGGGCCAGGCCCAGCCAGGGGTGCTTTTTCACCTGCTGGTTCAGGTTGAAGGACTACTGGGTTAGAATGCTGTCGCTATTTTAAGAGTGAAGAAACCCACCTATTTAAAATGTTCAACATCCACCTAGCATATGACCCAGTCCTCCTCCTGCTCCTCCTCGGAACTTAACTAGGGGATCCAAGACTTAGATCCACACCAAGGTTCTACTCGAATAGCCTAAAACTAGAAACGACTCCAGGTCCATCAACCAGAGAATGGGAATCAATCCTGGTCTATGTATGCAGCAGACAGACTGTTAGGCAGCAAGAAAGGGTAAGCTACTGATAAACCCAACACCATGGATGAACTTCAGGTTTCACTGAGTTAAAAAACCAAATCCCGGGCTGAGTCCCGGTGCCGTAGTGGTTGTGCGCGGGATTGCGGCCCACTGGGACGGAGGTTCAATTCCAGCTCCACAGGAGCAAAGGCTGGGTCTCCTACTCCCACCACCAGAGGGCAGTGATACCTAAAAAAAAAAAAAAAAACCAACCAAATCCCCCCTCCAAAAAAAACCACCCTGACATGATTCTATTTATATATTAACTTTAAAAAATACAACCTAATCAATAGTGCCAGGTCAGCGGTTGCCTGAGTGTAGGTGGGAGTGAAGGATGGATGTGATCATAAAAGGGCAGGATACTTTGGGGCTGATAAACCCCCGTTGGTCCTGGCTCCTAACGACCTTCTAAGGGTAATGGGTACGTTGATGACTTGGAGGTCAGGGTTCCTAGAAGGTTTACTTAGGTCAAAACTCATGAAGATGGACTTCCTGATCCAGACCAAGGGCTTTCGACACCCTCGTAACAGTATCCCTTCCTTGTCCCACCTGTTGAGGTGAGGTGGTTGCTGGTGCCCCTGACCCCGGGGGTGCAGTGGGGGGAGCACACTCTCAATGAGCACCGACAGTAAGCCAGGGCCACTGGTTACACCCCACTCAGAGCGACCCTACAGGACAGAGCAGAACTGCTCTTCAGCATTGAGACAGCCTCACCTTGTCCCTCAGAGCAGCTGGTGGATTCTGCACTGGTGACCTTGGTCAGCCTCGGTCACCCACCAAGGCCCTTTACAGACTATAAAGCATTGCATGAGGCTGTGAGGAACTGAATGTCTTAAAATCTCAGGAAACTAGAAATTCTTCCTAAGAGACATAATGTATAACAGTAAATGTCTTTTTATTTTCAACACACGGCATCTGAAGCCTGTGGGTTCATCTTGGCTCAGTGGTTCTCAACCTGTGGGCTGCGACTCCCTTGAGGTTGAAATAGGGGTCACCTGACTCATGACAGTAGCAAGATGAGAGTGATGAAGTCGCAGCGACAGGAACGTGGTGGTTGGGGGTCCCCACCACACAAGGAGCTGTGTGAGATGGTCGCAGCTGGAGGCAGGTGGAGCGCCCTGTTCCAGCCCCCACAGGCCAGGTCATTAACTTAGACTTTTGGGGAGACTGTGGCCTTCAACTGCCCGGCAGTGATTTCCATGGAAATGGAGCTAATTGGATTTCCGAAGTGTTCAGATGTCCCCGAGATGGTAGAGCGCAGCTATTTTTATGGAGACCACAGCAAGCATACGTGACTTCGTCCAGAACTGACCTAGTTTGGTGCTTCTAAGTCCTTTATGTCAGTTCACGAAATGCATTGCTTTCGTCACTGAGTTGGCTCAACTCAGGGCAACCCTTTGGGGACCAGAGACGCTGCCTGCTGCGTGCCACCTCTCCGCTGTGAGGTCTAGCCCGTCGCCGCAGCCACGGTGCCAACCCACCTGCTGGACAGGCTGCCTCTTTCCCAGCAGCCCTCTGACAGGTTTGACTGCTGTTCATAAGGTTTTCTGTGGCCAGCCCCTCAGAAGTGGACCCCCTAATTCCTCCTTCGTAGTCTGTCCGGAAGCTCCATGGAACCTGTTCCCCATGGGTGACCCTGCTTGGGACGTGAAATGCCAGTGACCCAGGTTCCAGCGTCACAGTGCCATCAGACGTTAGACAAGTGGCGGGTTCATTACATAATACTCATTTTTATACCTTTGTAAGGCTTCTATTTTAGAATTAGGTGGGGGGAGGCATCCTAGCTGGAGAAGTGGGCGAGAAGGGATGAAGGAAGAACATGCTTCCGGGAGGATCTGACTCCCCCCATCACCAGGGACCACCTTCAACATGAACAGCCAGCCTGTCATTCAGGAGCCAAACGTCGGGCAGGTTTCCGTTTCCTCCTCTTCCTGAAATAGGATGGTTGTTTCCTCTTAAAACCCCTTGTAACGATCGCCAGAGTTAGCTGAACATTGATTTTCCATATTGGCGTCTTAGGCTATTCTTCCTGTTAACCTCTACATCCTTGAGAAAGAAGGCATGCTAATACAGAGACCCAGGACGGTTTCACAACCCTTTCCTCTTTCCACTCCACAAACCCTGCAGAAAGCTGCGGCGAATCCATGCCATTTAAGGCACTGACAGATGTCTGTATTTTACAGGAGGAGCCTCTCATTTCTGATTCCTCGGCGGAAGGACAAAACAAACACCCCACTCTGGTCTCGCTTCCAAGGATGCGTGTGTGATTGCCGGCGTCTTCATGAGCTCCAGAGGTCACAGCACACTCCCACGGACTCTCATGGCCCCACGGATGGTTTCCGAGGGGGACTTAGGAGGCATCGCTCAGATCACCTCGTCCCTCTTCCTGGGCCGAGGCAGCGTGGCCTCCAACCGGCACCTCCTCCAGGCTCGGGGGATCACCTGCATCGTCAACGCTACCATTGAGATCCCCAATTTCAACTGGCCCCAGTTTGAATACGTGAAAGTGCCTCTGGCCGACATGCCTCATGCCCCCATTGGACTGTACTTTGACACGGTGGCTGACAAGATCCACAGCGTGAGCAGGAAGCACCGGGCCACCTTGGTGCACTGTGCGGCAGGGGTGAGCCGCTCGGCCACTCTCTGTATCGCCTACCTGATGAAATACCACAGCGTGTGCCTGCTGGAGGCCTACACCTGGGTGAAAGCCCGCAGGCCCGTCATCAGGCCCAACGTGGGCTTCTGGAGGCAGCTGATAGACTACGAGCGCCAGCTCTTTGGGAAGTCGACAGTTAAAATGGTACAGACACCTTATGGCATCGTTCCAGATGTTTATGAGAAGGAGTCGCGCCACCTGATGCCTTACTGGGGAATTTGATGCCACCAAAGCCTGCACCAGCGGCCCCCGGAACAGTCCCTGCGCCTGCCGCACCGGCTGCTCCCCTCCTCACCTTTGTCAAACGGGCAACTTCCGGTTCTCCCCGAAGTGTTTTTTACTCGGGGTGTTCAGATTTATTTTAAGAGCTAGAAGGGAGGGGGAGGGACAAGGGGAATGCATACATTGCTAGTACCATTTTTTAAACTAACATTTTGGATAGTGTTTATGAAAATCTTTAACTGGCTTTTAATCATTTTTAACCATTTGAACAGTTTGTAAACTGTTGAGTTTTGCATTCTTTTGAATCCCAGGACTTTTGGCACCACTGCAGGTGCTGGAGGAGGGTCTGGAAAACCCCTTCTGTGGGCCTCCTAACCCTGGAAAAGACCAGCTTTGCCCCGGGCTGACCTGCCACGCTTAGGGAAGACGGACACCAGCTTGTCTCTACGGGCTCGGCCTGACACTTTCCTTTCTCCTCTATAACTCCTCTAGTAACTCTGTTTAGTCAAAATAAGTAAACCTTTGTTATTTAGCTGTTAAGAAATCACAATGAAATTGCTGCAAAAAACCCTCTTGGAATCAATGTACCCAGGATTATATTAGCATTATTTTTAATAAATATACCTGCTTAACATATATTTGTATTCTTCAGAACTGCTATGTGTGTGTGTGAGTGTGATGGAAGAATGTGGCTGACAGACTAAGAATGCTGCAGAAACCCAGCAGGGTTCCGTCAGCTCTGGTGGCCCCCGGCCACGAGACCCCTGGGAGCTCCCCAGTTCACTCCTGACTCCCAGGTGGGGGAGCCGCTGCTACAGCCCATCATTGTTCTTCATTTGTGTGTGTGTGTGTGTGTGTGTGTGTGTGTGTGTGTGTGTGTGAGGCGGGGGCTATACTTTGCTTATTCGTGGGATAATTTTCCAGGGGTTTTGGAGGTGGGGGTGGGAATGGGGGGGGTGCTCTTTATGCCAAGAGGCTACAACTAGAATGGCAGTAGCTGAAAATCAGTTATCTCAGGTTTTACTGGGGTTTCTAGCAGTGTTTTTCAGTGTACATTTTTGCCCACTTTTATAAAACAGTTGCTGCCTAAGAGAAATTACAATAAAGTCAGGAATAGCATTTATGGGAAATCAGGAACTCACAAGTGCTATATCAGCATATGATCAAAACCAGTCAAGGAAGCTGCCTTTATTCTGGTGGCGCAAGTGGTTTTGGGTTGGCTCCGAACCCAGATGTCGGCAGTATGACCGCAGCTGGTGACAGGTGCCCCTGGAACAGGCCTGTAAACATCTCAGGGTGTGATGAGGGTTCTTAGCACCCGGGGAGCCGGGCACTCTGGTCTCTGCGCCTTGGGATGCGCATCTGCAGCCCAGTGGGGAAAGGCCAGAAACCTGGACGCTCATCTTACTCAGTGGAGTTTCGTTTAGAACAAGCTAAACGTTGGAAATACATGTGTGTGAACATGCTACTTAGGGCCACCATTTATGAAATACATAAAACCTTAAAATATACATCAACTTTCACTCAACACAAAAGAGACCCAGCCACTTCCATAGCCCCCATGGGTTAATACAACTACAATTAGAAAAATATGAGACTCCCCTGCTCCGTGAATACCTTTTTATAAGTCACATGTTGATCACATCAAAATACAAATAATGGGATCAAGTAACACTTCTAACAGTGTTTTTGCTAGGAAAGTGTTTGTACAGTGGCCTCCTCACCAGGAAGCTGGCAGGTTAGCTTTACTTCCTGGGCATGGTCTTGTGAGGAGGAGCTAAGCCACATTGCTGTCTGGTGCACACTTATTTTCCAGAGAAATTCTTCGTAGCGAAAGCAAAACACATCTCGCCCTTACCCTCGACGCTTGCTGAAACAATAGACAGCAGCCGGTGCCAGCCTTCTGAACAGCAAATGTCTTTGAGAGTGCCAAAACCTTCGTCAGTTGGTCACAAAGGACACAGGTGTTGGGGGAGGGTTTGTTGTGGGCCCTAATGCACAGCAGGTACCCCACGTTTTCTGTAATGAAAAGGCCCTATAATCTTTCCAAACATGAAATTAGAAGACCTCTCTAAACAAAACAAAGAACTCCTATACAAAATTTCAAAGATGCAACCTTTATGGAAGGCTAAACTCTTAGTCACGGGGAAAAATAAAAAGCCCAAACCAGAGTGATAATATCCGAATAGACCCTGTACCTACCTCTTTCTAAAAGACATCCAGACAAAAGCTGCACACCAAGTTCTAATTTTTTTAAGTTCTAATATTTTAAAAGGCAAAATACAATACAAACAAAAACTGTTCCTTAATACTCAGGCCATGGGGTGAGGCTGCCTAACACAATACGTGGTATGGAAATAAGTAACCTTGGTTACTGTTTCCAAGGACACTGGGCTCTTGGCTAACAGGGGAGGAGGTGAAGCTGAATGCAATACCGAGTCATTCTAATGAACACGTACAAATAAAGCCAGCACAATGATCCCCCACACTCTCCAAACGCTTCCAGGACCACAGGCCACGCTCCCTCAGTACACAGATGTACAAAGCAGCCAACACTCTTTTTTCCATCGGTTTGTGCTCGAGGTCTGCTGGCTGTTGGTTCATGCGTCTTTTGCAGAAGGACTAAGCCTGTCACACAGGTCAGCAGACATTTTATTTGAGGCACCCTGGAATTGACGCGGGAGTGCAAACCGACAGTGAGCACCCAATTTAAAATGTCATGGTACAGAGCATTGTCACAGACAGTTCATAAAGCATTTGCAAAACAACCCCCCCCCCCACCTGTCAAAGTGTCAGGAATGTGAGTCCTCTTCCAGCTGTGAGACCGGGCAGGGGCAGATTCTGTTATCATGACTCCAGTGTGGGCGGTGAAGGCGCTTAGAAACCTGCTTGAAGTCTGTCCACTGCCACGAGACACCCTGGGGCTCCTAGGCGTGAGGTGGAGCCGAGGTGCCAGTGCGAACCTGCTGGAAACCAGCAGCTTCCTGGGTTGTCACTAAGAGCCCCCTTTGCCTGCGGAGGAGGGGAGGGCCAGCCTGCACAGTGGCCATTCAGAGATAGCTGTCTCGGTCACTAATAGCAGTCATCGGGTGATCTACAGCAAGAAAGGAAGAGATTTGTGCCATGCCAGCAGCACTTCCCGGTAAAGCAGGAGCCTTATCTGGAATGGCTTAGGGAACTATTCGCACATCTCCTGGAGAAGAGGGATGCAAGAAGCCGAAGAGGAGCCAAGGTAGTACTCCCTCAAGTCCGGCCCTAAGAGGGGAAACCAATGATGCAGAAGCAACAGTTATGTGGGCAGAACCACTGTGTCCAGCTCACAGCGAGGGCAGACAGCCAAAGTCACACAAAGCAAGCATGTGCGATTCAAGAGCTCTTCATAGAGCACACACTGGACATTGAGAGAAACAGTTTTCTAACATTGCGATGTCCTTCGAACTCCGTCCTCCGTCTGTTGACATTCTGCCGCCACCCCCTCCTGATTTTCTGCATTGTTTACATCAATTACAAAAAGAATTAATCTATAATTAACACATCATATAATTCAGTAAGTCAGCCATATCAAAGGGATGTGCAATCATCGTCAGAGTCAACTCTGGACCCTTGTCTTCCTTCTTCTGTCTCCATGGATGTGAGAGCTTCAATTCTATTAGCAAAGAACCTTCCCTGAAGCTCACATGAAAGTCAGTGCCATTTCTGAGAATTCCCCCCAGCCCCCCTTGCTTCTATGTCATGCACCTACTTCTACAATCAAGGGCCATCTTACCATGCTCCTCACAGGGCCAGCAAGTCCATCTTCTGACCCTGAATTGATTCCCAGGTCTCTCTTGGACTGCGCAGAACAGGCAGTGCTGGTCTTGCTACAGTTCTCTGTGGAGGTTTGGCAAGAAACCCCTGCAAAGGTGTCCCATGGTGTATCTGAAAGCCCTCCCTGTCCCATCTGTGTTCTGTGGAAGGTACAGCAGGCGGCTTTCTTTGAGTCCGGCCGCTTACAGGACAAGGCCTGCACCCCGATACACAAAGGCTGGGGTTCTCTGTAGAAGAAACTTTCTTCTTCCCTGCAAAGCGACCGTGAATGTTTGGGGGAAAATGTTTTCTTGAGCCTTGACAGTTTGAGAAGTGAAGGGTAAAGTTGGAATTGGCTCGGCTGAGACAGTGCAGTTGAGAAATCTGCCCACACTCATCAGCATGGTCCAAGGGCGAAAATGGACGTTTTCTACAAAAAGATAGGCTCACTTGTTTCATCACATGCCCCCCCTTTTTATTCATTTCAGACAGTAACAAACCAAGTGCAGAGGAATGCACCCTACCTCATAGGCAAGGAAGTGTCCTAGTTATAAATGATTATAAATGAGCACTGTCTTTGAAGCAGTTTCGTCAGTTCTAGATCTACAATAATCTAGTTCTCTTCAAATGTCAATTCTTCACAGTTTCAGTACTGCAGCAGCTATTGTTCCTTAGATAAAGGACACAGTGGTCCATGTTTTACAACATCTTATAAGAACTTCTGATATGATAATCAGCAAGTCTCTGGTGCCACATGCGTCTTGGGCAGGGTAGTTTTATCTCCCTCAAATCACAAAGGCTGGCAATGGAAACTAGGGGGTCAAATTTGCCTACAGGAATGACAGGAGTTACCACAAACCCCCGCCACCGTGCCTTTAAGGAATTCTTCATAGAGGATTCATAGAGACGGGCTTTGCAATCAGTGCTTGCACTCCATTAACTTGGTACTCGTCATGCCCTAGGGTGTGATGGAGAAACAAAACAAAACGTAACACAACACAACAAAAACTGGTTGGGGATTCAGAGGGGAGGGTTTCAGAGCAAATCGGGAAGGATAAGACCAGGAGGTTTGGGTTCTACGCAGTTGATCCAGAAGTTGGCACAGCTGGCATGGTATTGGTGCCCTCCATACGCCAGCTTGAAATTGTCCGTTTCTGAGTTGAATGCCTGCCAAAATAAACAGAGAGGAGGGACAGTCAGACTTATGCACCAAAGTGCTCACCAGTGACCAACACGGAGCTGGCTCTCTCCAGAGTCTGAGGCCAGCGTGGCAGGCACACAGAAGCTGGGCAGGTGGCTACAGGTACCCAAAGGAGGATGTTTCTTGCTACTGCATTAAAGACATAAAAACCTTTACCATGAAATCCAGCTTCAGCAGAAGTAAGTAAAATTGTTCTTAGAAAGGGTAGACTGAGGGCTGAGCCCCAGTGGCATAGTGGTTGTGCGTGGGACTGCGGCCCACTGGGACGGAGGTTCAATTCCAGCAGTGGGGCTGGGCCTCCAACTCCCACCACTGGAGAGCAGTGATGCCAAAAAAAAAAAAGAAAGAAAGAAAGGGTAGACTGAGGCTACTTAGTGAGGGGTGTGGGGTGGGGCAGTTCATGACACAGGAACTAAAATGGCCATGGGCTATAGATGAATTTCTCTATAGAGCAGAGGAAGCATCATTCCAACAAAGGATAACACGTAACCCTTTAAATGCCTTCATCTATTCAAATTTCTGTGGTCAATGACTGTCCTGT
>PVJH01036358.1:0-18755 GCA_004026705.1 Nesogale talazaci | reverse complement strand
AAAAAAAAAAAAATCAGCAGATTGTCAGGTGGCTGGGGATGGGGTCTGGGCTGAGTCTGATGGCTATTTCTACAGCATTATTAATTCGACCTTCTGGTTGTTTGTGTGTTGGCTACTGACGCGTCATCTCTTTCTCAAGCTCCCATCTTCCGAAATCTGGAAAACAAACCCCAAGCCCCAGACTCCTGTAATCTTATCGAGTGCATTGTCAAAAACTATTCCATGTTTGCAGGCCACTTAAGGAAAGACTATATGGCACGCAGCACTTGTCAGTGCTAAAATTCCCACTGAGGTTTGTGTTTAAAAATACCTAGAGCCCCCACTCTACCTCCAACCTTGTCACGGGCGACAGGCGGGAGCAGGGGAAATTGAGGGTCGTGGGGAGCAAAGACATTGCAGGTATCAGAGTAGCCGCAAGAGGGCACTGATACCATTTCATGAAAACCACGAAGCCATGCATGGAATCCAAGGCCTGGCAGACAGCACAAAGGACAGATAGATACTCTAAGTCTCCCCGTCTCGCTTCCTCGGGAAATTCCAAGGGCCCTGTTGGGAAAGCAGTGCGCTAAGAACAATGGGAGAACATATGCCCGAGGAAATTGTTGGCTAGCTCTTCCTCTCCTGGCGAAAGGTAGTGGCAGGGGCGTCTGGTTCAGAACTGTACTGTGCAGTGTGTCCTTGCTGACATATGGGCTGGTCAGCAGGCGGCCACTTTGGGGGTCATGCTACACTGGGAGGGGGGGAGGAGACAAGGGATGTCTGGAGAACTTTGGAAGATTATCTGAGGAAGAGGTGACAGGAAGCATCCTTCTCAAATACAACATGTTATGAGAAAGCCACAATTTAATAGCTAACAGTAGCTAAAACCAGAGGAGACCATTTCTGACAGCAACAGGGTTTTGTTTGTTTGTTTGTTTGTTTGTTTTTAACAAGGTCAGCCCAGTTTCTTCTACTTTCTCACACAGCAGTGAGACAAGATTTTTCACAAAAGTTATGCTAAGATAATATACCCAGCCTGATTTGGGGTCGTCGAAGGCTTATTTCTCTTTTCTAGACTGGAGGAAACCCAACAGATCTTTCCCAAAGGCTGAAGGCGAACCAAACGTTGGTTCCAACAGGCACCCCTCACCTCCCCAGGATGGAGGAAAACATCCCACCATGTACACGGTGGCTTCCCATACACGGAGAACGAATTACCCGTCCAATTTCACTGATTTTCCCCCCAATTATTGACATGCTAGGTTTGAGAGATGAGGTCATTAGAACAAAGGGAGCATTCTGTGAAAGTCTGTGAAGTCAGTTTCACAAAACAGAAGATAACTACTTCATCACGTAACTGCCCACCTTCCAAAATGAATGCCTGCCAAACTACTAACCAGTGAGAAGCATGACTCAGACAAGGTGACACACAACTTACACCTAACAGCTGCACCCCTGCGGTGTCTGGTAATCGTGGCCACACACTGCTCGTGCACAAAATAGGGAGTGGTGTGAAATGCCGAATAACGAGAGAACTGGGGAATGGGCGTGGTTCTGTGACCACAGAGAAGCCCCAATCTAAAAGTGAGTGCTGCAGAGGTAACCCCAGGAACTGAAGAACACAGGGGCAGTGGGCACTGAGCCTCACAGACAGGCAGTTTAGACCCTTCTCGCTGGGGCCCCATGGGGAGTCATCATGCTCCCCTTGGCTTCTGGGACATTTTGAGCACAGGCTTCCTGTCACTGCTTCGATTCCTTCAGCGCTCATTCAGCGGATGTTTCCTGGGCACCTGCCATGTGCCTGATGAGTGAGCAAGACGGAGTCATCCTCCATCTGCTAGTCCCGAGGAGAGGGGAGCAGATGCCCCCACCTCAGGCAGGGAAGCTTTAACATATTAATTATAAAACTTTATTAACATCCCAGGAAATTGGGAGGAGGGTGCAGTAAGGAAGATGTGAAGAAAAGGGACGATATGTGAGGCATAATCAGTGTGTCACTTCCTTCTTGTCATTTATAATTCCAAGGAAATGTTTAAGGACTGGCTTGGAAAGATGTAAAGACAGCAACCAGTAGAACTAAAAGAACAGAGAGACAGACTCCTGAATGCCGGTGATAAAAAGTGCAGATTAATAGTCCAGAGCAAAACCCTGGACATCCAGAGACTACGAGAAAGCAGAATATGAAGAAAACAGGAAGCCCTCCTGGCCACTTACATATGGGTTTGTTTCTCCTTTCTCCCCACCAAGAGACCAGTTGTAAACATCTTCATTGTAAACCAGCTGAAAAACCATACTGAACTGTCTGGGAAAGAAGAGAATTAGCTGACCAGGAGGGAGCACTGACCAGGCCAACAGAGAGTTAGTATATTGTCATGATGTGCGTGTTATATGTGTTGTGTGCACTGTGTGATGTATGTGTTGTATAGGAGGTATGTTGTGCATATGTGTGTGCCAAGTGTGACACATGTGTATAATGTGTATGGTGTGTGTGTATATGCGTCTGGTGAGTGGTGTGCATCTGGTGTGTGAGACGTGTGTTGTGGGTATGCAGTATGGTGTGTGTGATGTGCATAGTGTTGGGTGCATATGTGTGGTGCACATGTGATGTGGTGGTATAGGTATGCTATGTGTGTCTTTATGGCGTGTGTCGTTCATGTATGTGTCATATATATGTCCGTGGGGTATAGTATATGTACATGTGTGTAGTGTATGTATGTGTGTTGGGTGCCTTTTGGTGTCTGTGGCACGTGTGTTGTGTGTATGGTCTACATGTACGTAGGTGTTTGTGGTGAATGGGCAATACGTGCATATTTGTGGCGCGTGCAGGCACATTGTGTGCATGTGTTGTGTCAATGTTTGTGGTGTGGTGTCATGTGTACTATACAGTGTGTGGTATGTTTATAGTATGGGTTATGTGGCTTGTATGTGTGGTAGGTTTATGGTGTGTATGTTATAGGAAAGAAACTTGCACCTATTTATAGGCTGAGAGAGAGAAGCCAGGTGGAGCCAAGGGACTCCTAGCAAGAAAGTGATCTCGCAAGAGCATCTGAGGACGAACAGGCGACCGTGAAGGCAGCATGTCCCCTGCCACTGTTGGAAGAGGAGCCGGGGGTGCAGTGCCTATGCGTCGGGCTGCAATCTGCAGGGCCACCAACTTGAAACCACCAGCAACTGCAAGAGGGCGAGAGAGAACGGCTTTTTTATTCCCCCAAACGGTCTCAGAAACCCAGAGCAGGGTCACTGCGAGCCAGCATCGACTCGGTGGCTTGGAAATTTGGGGGTGGGGGGAGGTGGGCCTGCCTCAGCGGGGCTGTTGGCCACAGGCTCCCAAGATTTCTTGTTTCCCTAAGCTGTTCTGGTTTTGTGATTCCGGGTCTTCATACTCCTCATTTCATTACAGCCACGGGCCTGTGCCATTGAGTGTGGTCCCTGGGAACAGATAAGACTGGCTTATGCTGCTCCAGGGGCAGGCTGCAATGCCCTCTGCTAGTCCCTTGAGATGGAATAGATCTCTTTTTTTTTGGGGGGGGGCATCACTGCCCTCTGGTGGTGGGAGTAGGAGGCCCAGCCTTGCTGCTGGATTTGAACCTCCAACCCAGTGGGCCGCAGTCCCGCGCACAACCACTGTGCCACCGGGGCTCAGCCCTGGAATAGATCTCTTAACGACAGCCTGGGACATGGATTAGTGACAGCATCTCCCTGTGACTTTGCCCCTCTGGGATCCCAGATGCCAGCCTTCACAACCTCCTGGTTTCTACCCACATCGCTGCCTGTTCCTTATCCCCTTTGCTCTCCTCCACTGGGCACTAGAACGCCCAGGTAAATACAACTTATAAGAAGCCACTGTCTGGTCCTCTAGGTCAGGGGTTCTCAACCTCCCTAATGCCGCGACCCTTTCTCATGGTGTGCTGACACCCCAACCATAAAATTATCTTCTTTGCTACTTCATAGCTGTCATTTTGCTACTGTTATGAATGGGAGATCCCTGTGAAAAAGTCGTTTGACCCCCCCCCCCAAAGGGGTCGCAGCCCACAGGTTGAGAACCACTGCTCTAGGTGGTCGAAGTCTTCAATCCTGAGAGCTGCAGTTGACTGCTACCTGTGGATGGTTAGGTAGCGGTACACACCAGCCCCTGTGCAAGGTCTGAACGTCTGAAAGTCAGTGCTGCGGAGACCTTTACTGACTCCCAGAGGCGCACTTATGCTTGACTGTCATTAGACCAGCAGCCCCAATGACAATGTGAGCAAAACCAGAAAGTGAGGTTGAAGATAGCTGCCTGTTTAAGCTCAAGGATGAGGAGTCATGGAAGGTCTTATCCTTTGGCATGGAAGAGATGCTTGTGAGGGCCTTCTGGGAGTGTTAATAGAGGCTGCAGCTTCCCACAGACTCCAGCTTCCATGAAAGGATGCCTCTATAGAGGACTTCAGGAAACTTTATAATGAAAGCAAGGCCACTTACTCCAGGGGAAGAGAACTGGGCTCCAATTTTACTTTTTAAATTACAGAGAGAGAGGCTGAGCCCCGGTGACGTAGTGGTTGTGCGCAGCACTGCGGCCCACTGGGATGGAGGTTCAATTCCGGCTCCCAGGAGCAAAGGCTGGGCCTCCTGCTCCCACCAACTGAGGGCAGTGACGCTTAAAAAAAAAAAAATTACAGAGAGAGAGAGAGAGAAATAAGTAGATGAAGAAAATTCATAACATTTGCAACACTGCCATGGTTTTTTTTTGAACCCAGTCATATACGATACCTGTTTTCTTTAAGTAGGGAAACTTCTCTTGGAGAATTTACTAAAAAAACCAAACTCATTGCCATCAAGTTGATGTGGACTCATAGCAAACTTAGAGGGCAGGGTCACCCTGCCCCTGCAAGTTTCTGAGACTATCAATCTTTTTTGTTTGGGGTGAGGGGGAGCATCACTGCCCTCTGGTGGGAGTGGGAGGCCCAGCCTTGCTCCTGAGGAGCTGCTGCTGGATTTGAACTGCCAAACCCATGAGCTGCAGTCCTGCACTCAACCACTACACCACCGGGGCTGAGCCCCGAGACTATCACTCTTCACAGGCGGCCCACTGGGATGGAGGTTCAATTCCAGCAGCAGCTCCACAGGAGCAAAGGCTGGGCCTCCTACTCCCACCACCAGAGGGCAGTGATGCCCAAAAAACAAAAAAACAAAAAAAAAAAAAGAAAGAAAAAGAAAGCCTCATATTTCTCCCAAGGAGAAGGCTGATTTTGAACTGCGGATCTTGAGGTTTCCTGCCCGACCACTATGTCACCAGGGCATCACAAACCAAGTTGACCCCTGACCTTCACGAATGATCCAGCAAAATTGAAGCTGATTGGGCCACCAGACAGGGGTTCTTATCACAGAATTCCCAAGTGTCTGACAGAGTCTGCCAATGGAACTGGGTGACACCGGCCCAAAATATCGTTTTTGATCTGGCGACTTAACAGTGAAGATCATTGCTAAGTGATAATATAAATATTTAAATGCGTAGACATTTCTGATGGAAATTAACAAAGGAGTATCTAAAATGAATATTTTTCCTGGTTAGAGAGAGAGGGAGAAAAGAAGGGGGGGTGGTGGAAAGGGGGAGGATAGCGTGTAAGAAAAGGAGGAGAGAGAGGGATGGAAGCAGAAGAGACTCAGAAGATGGACAGGGCAGCATAGAAACAAAGGCTGGAAAACTGAGTGAGAGTTGGAGTGGGTCGGGGGAAATTTCAGGGGAGGTGGGCATGTAAGGGGAATTACCCAGCTTCAGGAAGTGGAAGTGGAAGTCCTGCGTGTAAGTCACTGCAGAGCCTTGCCCTTCTCAGGGAGCCCCCAAGTCTGCCAGAGGTTGTTTCAAAGTCCAGACATGGATAAATCATAGACTGGCCTCCATCCCCAACCTCACATCCCTATCACCACTGTTGCCACCAGAAATGAGAGCCAGAAGGCTCTGAGGGCAACTAAGAAGCTTCATCTCATCCAGGTGAGAAGTAATGTCTGTGGCACAATGACCTCTCCCCTGCACCTCCAAAATTATGAGTCCACTTGGCTAGTGCGTGTTTGGGGGCTTGCACTGCACGGCTGCCCTCCATATTGTGAGGAGGGGTAAGCCCTAGCCTCTGTCTGGAGATGAGGCTGGCTCCTGGGGAATGTGTTTTGAGTCATATCTTGATAAGGGGGTGTGACTGAAATCACACCCTTGCTTGAGTCACATCTTTTACTTTACAGAAACAACAACAGCAAAAGCTACGGGAGCAGAAGAGTAGATGAGCACTGAATGGAAGCGAAGAAAAGAAGGCGCGGAGACAGAGCTCTCCGTGACCAGAGTCTGCGAGCGCCGCACGGTATTCGAGCCCAAGGTTTCTGCACTAAGAATCTCCCCGTCCTGGGGGAAAGTTGGTGTCTAGACACAGGGAGATCTCCACAGAACTCCAGACCCACAGATGCCGAAAGGAGACGAGGATCTTCCCGTAGAGTCTGTGTCCTGAATTTGGATTCACAGCCTCCAATTTTACGGGAAAATAAATTTCTGTTTGTGAATCCGATTCGTTTGTAATGTTTCTATTATAGCCACATCAGAGAACCAAGCACAGGTGGCTCGCTGTATGATAAAACACAGTTCCCTTCTTCCATACTAATAGAAATATAGCTGGGTCATGGCTACCCGTGTTCCAGCTTTGCTTACAACTGGTGTGACCAGCAGGGGGGTAAGTTCTCCCCACTTGTGGAGCAACCTGGCCATTTCCACTCCCCTTGCCTAGCAGGAAGTCTCTGGTCCTTGATTTCAACTTTTTTTTTCCCTTTCCCCCCACTGGGTTGAAAATGACAATGACTGGAGCAGCCTAGGAAGCCGGGAGTTCAAGATTACAGGGGCGGATCCCTATGTGGCCACCTGAAGCATCATCGTCCATCCACTGGGAATACTCCCCTCTGTTCCAGGGGTAAGAAATACCTTCTTTGTTCTTTAGGCCATAGTATGCATTTTTGTTGGAGTCTCATGTTAGAGCAGCTCATCCTAGCCTAGCTAGAATACTAGGCAATTAATTGGGGGGAAATGTTAACAGGGGGGACTTTAGTTCGGGGTAACTGGATTCATTACCTGTTATTCTCTGTATACACTGGAAAAGGTAGATGATAGTGTAATGACAATGATGCCCCCAAACCATCTTTGTCTCCAGTGAATCCTGAAAATAAATTGAACTGGCAGGAGAATGTGAGACAAAAGGAAATGTTTGACAGGAACAATTGCTGGAATAGCATGAGTTTCCCCATGAAAATGTACTCGACATGGACTTTTCTCTCTTTTCATTTATCATTATTTTAAAATATTTTTAATACATAAAAATATATGTAGCATGCATGCTACCCTTGTGTGCCAACTTCCCAACCAAGAATTAAAATATTACCCATAACTTGCAAAAAGATTTGTGTCTCCGCTCTGTACTTCCCTCCAGAGGGAACCATTATCATCATGGGAGCGTTAGTATTATATTTTAAATTGTATGGCTGGATCAGTGACAGCTTGACTATTACTGGAAGACCATTCGTACCGAGGGCTGGATGCCCTCCATGATGCCAACAGTTAACATGCTTGGCTCCTAATTGAACATTGGAGGTCTGAGTTCACTGTGAGGTGCCTCAGAAGAATGGCCAGGTGTCCTGCTTCTGAAAAATCTGCCATTGAAAATGGGATCGGGCACAATCCCACTTTGACACAGGAATGCAAGTCAGCTTAATGTCAACTAGTTAATTATTTCTTTCATGAAGTTTAATTGTATTGAGAATCATTTAAGATTAATGACGTGGCTATAAACTTTGATGATGAAGGTGTGGAGCGAATGCACGTAGGGGTTTTATTTTATTTATTTATTTATTTTAGTGGTGCATTTTTTGTTAATGAGTTCTTTGTTTTAGAAATGTTTATTTACTGTGCCTAAATTGCTTCTCCAATGTTAGTTCTCTTATTCTTCTCCAGAGCTGTTGACTCATTCTTCTTTTCTTTCCAGGACTACCCTGTGGAAAAGATCTACAAGATTTTGCCATGAATTAAAATCAAGTCAAAGGCAACTAACGATTACAACAATGCTGGAGGCAAAAGGTCAAGGTCCGCTCTTGGTTCTGGCCTACTGCTGGTGATGTTGATGAAAGAATCAAAATGAAACCCATGGCCATAAAGTCCATGCTAACTCTCAGTGATCTTACAGGTCGGAGTAGAATGGCCCCATGGGGTTCCCAGAAAGATTGCTACGTCTTTCTCGTGTGGGGCAACTGGCGGGTTCAAACTCCCGACCTCGTGGTTAGAAGCCAAGCACTTAACTCACTGCAGCACCTGGCTCACTATGAATGATAATATAGTCACATGTCACTTACAGTCCACAGTCCACAAAACTAGGAACCAAGCTCACTGCTCTTGAACCTATTCCAGTTCACAGTGACCTTATAGCACAGGGTAGAACTGCCCTTGTGGGTTTCTGAGACTTAATTTTTTTTTTTACCAGTGTGATTGTTATACAATCTGTCGTCAATTTGAGACTGAAGAGTGAAGGGTGGATTTAGCCTTTCGATCGGGTCACAGCATGTTGACCTCATTTGGAGGCACTCAGTTGATAAAAGGCTCGCTGAAAGCAAGAGAGATTCACTCCCCAAGAGACATGCTTGAGGACAAGACACTTGAAGCTATGCGAGAGTCCTGGTGCTGAGGGAGCTACATGGAGACCCACGCCAGCCCTGAGATGCCTCTTTCATCACAAGAGGATCCACAAGACTTGCCACCCACTGGCCTGTGACCTTCCTGCATTCAGTGTCATTGCATGCGTTGCATGATTCTGAAGAGGAATTGGTATTGGACACATGGGCTAATATCGGACTTACGGACTGGATCTGGACTGCGCTGGGTGTTTTCTCAAAATTCGATTGCTCTTCTACATCAAGCCCTCATACATGTGAGTGTGTATGAATTTGTTTCTCTAGTCAACTTGGACGAACACAATCAGAGTAAAAAGTCTCATCTCTTCCCCCAGGGAGTGGCTGGTGGTTTCAAAGTTGCTGACCTTGTGGTTAGCAGCCTGACATATGACCCAGCACACTTCCAGGGTTCTTCACAATGTTGACAGTGCATTTTGTGGAATGGAACATTATTACACCGTTTGTATGCTGTGGAAATGTCATACTGTATTCTGGTTTTGCTCCCCAGCCCCTTTTAAAGCCTTGTGAATAAGCTCCATACCTTAACAGTGACCTCAGTGAGCTGAAAGCAATTCGCTTTTGTGTTCGGTCCTCCATCATATCATTAGTATTTTCCCATTTCCCAGGGAGGCCACTCTTGCATTTTTCCTTAGCCTTGTGGCTTTCAATGGAACCGATCCTTTAACAAGTTGGACCTTCTGGCTTTTGCTTTTGAGGATGGTTCATATAGTTGAATGCATCACACCATGGTTCTGAGCAAATTTTCACCTGTGTATTGTTCAAGAAACGTTTGTTTCACTTACAAATTGGTACTTTCTCGATGCTGCTGTCATGAACACTGGTTTTGCTGTTTAAGGGGCTACCATGCACTCGACAATAATATCTTTGAAGGCACATTTAGCAGAAATATAATACTAGCGCACAGGAGAGTCGCTCAATACACAAGACAGAAGTGTATTGAGCTGCCACTCAGGAGTGGAAGCATGCACTGTAATATGGTAGGCTTTTAGAAAAAGCATGATACGCACAGAAGTCAGGAACATAGGCTTTTATAATATGACTTTTGATTCCTAGGTATTAGATGAGGCTATATTTGCACAGTTATACCTTGCACATGCCCGCCACAGCCATTGCTTTGTATTCAAGAGAAAGAAGGGACACACGTGGCAGGTGCAAAGGCGGCATGTTCTCTGTGTCCTTTCCCATGCACTGGTGACGATTTAGGAAATCTGTTAGCACCTCATGGGGCCACGAACATGCACCTCATCAGACAGAGCCTAAATGGATGTGATGTTGTGCATGCCTGTCATTTTAAGTTTTAGACATGTCAAAAGGAGGAAATGTATTATGACTGCCTTTGAGGTTTAATGTCAACACATGGGAAGCAGATTCTCCTTAGAGGTGGTTCCTCTCTGTTTGGGCTTTCATGTTAACCTTACAAGTGCTTTACAATTTATAACGCTACCATTTACAAACATCCATTAGCTGAATGACTCTCCCAATAATTACTGTATTAAGGAGTATGAATATTTTTGTCTTTCTAGATTTTTTTTTGGTGTGGGGGGGTGGGCATCATTGCCTCTGGTGGTCCTGAGCGCTACCCAGTGCCGCTCCTGAGAGCCTCCACTGGATTCGAACCCCCAAGCCCTCGGGCCGCAGTCCCGCACTCAATCACTTACGTCACGAGGGCTCAGCCCGCCCTTCCAGTTTTACAAACACAGAGCCCCATCTCAGAGGAGCTAGATGAGGCCCTGCTGTAGTGAGAAGTAGCCTTCTCTAAAACCCAAGTCTTTTGAATACAGTAGAATCCTGTTACTGACCCGCATCTATACTGGACATAACTGGGTTTTGACTTGAAATGCCGAGAGTTTGAACAAAACTTTGGAAGGTGACCCGCACGCAGGTGATTTTTGTAAACTAAAGCAGTTCAGGTTTCGATCACGTGGTCTTAGTTGGCATAGTTAGGAAGAGTTATTTAAACCTTTTGCAGCTGTGTTTCAAGCCTTTCACTATAATTTTCTTAGTGTTTGTGGCTGTTTGTACTGTCCTTCGATTAAAAAACATGGGTCCTAAGAAAGCGTTTTTTAAAAAGAGAATCATCATGATAAGGAACTAGTTACCCGTGTTATCGATATTGCTGATAATTTAGTAAACCCTTTTAGAAAACAGTTAAGAGAATGTCATAGCAGACCACATTGGGCAGCTTTTTTTTTTTTTTTTTTAAGAGAAAGCCAGCCAGGTCCCAGTGAAAAAAAAGAGAAGGGAAAAAACTTCCCCAAAGCAGCAGCCAACACCGCTTCCAGACAGTGCCTCTCTCTCCACGCCTCCTCTGCATGTCCATGTCCACAGATCGAGCTCCTCATCAGTCTCAAGGTATGGGCCATGCTGTCGTTGTTAAAAACTTGTTTAATGTGGTGTTTTTTGTTTAAATTATGTCACTCTGAACTTATTTACTTTTGAAATTTCTGTGTAATATTTTGTGTAGAAAGTCAAGGTTAGGGTAAAAACTTGGTGGTGGAGAACGGATTCATCAGTTTTCCGTTATTTCTTATGGGAAAAATTGATTCGGAACTCTACTGCATTGCATTTCAACGCTCCTTCCGGTGTGGCTCTGAATTGAGGTCTGGGGTTCTTCTGTACAACTGTGATGTCTTCATCTATTGCCAATCTTGCCTTCGTGGCAGTTTTCCTTGTATTCCACGTTCCACCGAAGAGGCCTTGTTTTGTTCATCATTGCACACCAGCCTGGCCTCTTGCTGATCGTCTTCCCTTATGGGGGGATAAATTGTCTGTTTTTGTCTCTGTCTTTTGAGACTTCATAAATATGTCTCGAAATGCAGATGTTGAAGGAATTGTAAGTAATATCATATGGTAATGCTTTGTGGCAGGATTGTTATATAAGCAAATGAATCAAATGATGATGTAAATCACAAATGAAAACTGAAAATGAACCAAAGAAGAAGGATCCCTCCCGGGAAGTATCTTTCTATTTTAACCTGTGATCTCAGGGAATATTAGTGATGTGTTCTAAGCAGGTTGTAAAACTTGGCTCAATTTTTAAGCAGGTTGTAAAACTTGGCTCAATTTTTTTTCTTCTTCGGTCCGGCCTGCCCAAAGCTCCAATGTAACTGTGACATAGCAAACCCTCCCAGGACTATCGACAGGCGTGTGTGTTCGAGCTCAGAACACACAGGTGGCGCAGATATGATCTGATAACCGATAATGGATTCAGATATTTCTATAAATTGGATTTGGATGCGGGGGTCTCCTTTCTCCCCTAACTGGAGCCCTGACAGTGTTATGCCTTTCCCTGCTCACCTCAAAGTAAGCAGTTGGAATCCAGCAGCCACTCCTCTGAAGAAGGATAAGGCATTCTGAATATTCCTGTGAAGAGTTAGCTGCTCAGACTCACCGGGGCAGTTCTACCCTACCCCACAGAGTTGCTATAAGAAGGATCAGCTCAAGGGCAGTGTGGTTTCTCCCCTAGAAGAATGTAAAGGTCCTGGTAGAAGATGGGGTGGTGGGGCCAGTAGATAGAAGTTCTGTGCCCTGCACCCCCACAGAACGCCCAGCAGGTCTGTCACGTGAGCAGGAAACAAACGTTTCTTCCTGTTTTTCAGTTAGCCTTTCTTCACTGACACCTATGACATGTCATTAGCAGTTTTCAAGACCTCCCTGTCACTCACACGCCACCATCCTGAGGCGTCACTTCTCTCAAGTCAGCGGTAGCCTCTGACTTCCCACCAACTGGGAAGACTTTGAGTTTTCTGGCTGGTCAAACGGGGGAAAGGCAAACTTGGAATACACCATGGCTTCTGGCCGCTCAGAAATATCAGAGTTTGTTCTGTCCAATAGATGTGTCCATCCGTGCAACAGCGTTTCTAGAAATAAGAAGCGTGGCTTTTGGGCTGAGACCCGGTGGAAGCGTGGCTTTTCCCCTGGGGACGCGAACCTTTCCGCAGCCTTGCCACGCTGTGGGTTGGCTGGTGCCTGCGGTGGCGGGTCCTTTCTGCGGCCCAAACTGTAACACCACATCTCAGAGAAAGGTGCTGATGGCGTGCTATCTTCCAGGTGGAAGGGTGTGGGGCGCTGCATTGCTCCACTTGGGTTTTGGTGTCATTTTTTGTCTTTGTGGTTACTGAAGTGCGGTGGAGACGTTTCCGACTCAAAGCGACCCTGTGTGCAACCCAACAAAACGCTGCCCGATTCGGCCCCATCCTCACAAGTGTCTTAATATCTGAGCCCAGTTAGCACCCTTCAGAGAGTAGACTTCCTGCTGGGGGCGGGGAGGGGAGGGCTGGGGTCTTCCTTCTCCTCCCTCTCCCGGGGGTCTGGTGGCCCTTTCCTTTCATGTACATAAAAGACAAGAGGGGAGTTCCGAAGAGGGAGTCCTTTGGGAACTGCCCAAGATTCAATGCTTGGTGAGAAAGACAGACATCTTCCTAGCCCTTCGCCTTGTATTTGCTATTATGTCCCGGCACCCACATGACATAAAAAGTGGAAGAAAATGTCAATGGGTGTAGGAAAGTGCAGGGGAAAAGATGGGCCTCGCAAAATGCCCTGAGGTGCCTCCCTGTGCCTGACAGGTTTATTATCCAAGTGATCGCGTCTGTGCAGTTCCTTCAAGTTTGGCTCAGAGCACTATCCTCTGTAGAACAGAGGGAAGCTGTGTCTAGTCCTGGGCCGTCTTTACAATTGAGCCCATGTTTTAGCCCACGGTGGCCGCACTGCGGCCTTTCATCTTGTTGAACGGCTTCCTCTTTTCCCTGACTCCCTTTCCAGGCAAGATGTCTTTTATCAGGCACCTCCTGACAGCAGCTCAGAACTACAGCATCTGGGCTGTATTTCTTCCAAGATAGATACAGGTTCGTTCTTCTGACAGCCCAGGATACTGCCAATATTTTTCACCCACACCATAGTTCAAGCACATCAATTCTTTTCTTTTGATCTTCCTGATTCAAGGTCTAGCTTTCACTTGCCTGTGAGGCGAAAGACGGCACCATCGCTTGGGTCAGGCACACTGAAGCCTTCAATATGGTGTCTTAACATGTTAGGAGTTCAAATCGCTTGCAGATTTGCCCAATGCAAGACCCCACTTGATTTCCTCACTGCTGCCTTCCTGGGAGTTCATTGTGGATCCAAATCAATCTTGGTAATTAATTTTCCCCCTCAATGACCGTGATATTGCTTACTGGTCCAGTTGTTTGACCTTTTGTTAGCTTCATGTGGCTGTGTAATCCATATTGCAAGATTGGAAGTAACGAGCAAGAACTAAATAGCTGGAAGGAGTCCTTCAGGGAAAACTATTCTGACACTTTTGTTTTATTTTTTTTTTCTCGTAGCTTTGAAGGTTTTGCAGTGTAGGAGGCTAGAAGTCGGAATTCAGGGCACTGGCTCTAATGTAGCGATTTCAACCTGTGGATCATGATCCCTGTGGGGATCGAATGACTCTTTCACAGGGGTCACCCAATTCATAATGGGAGCAAAATGACAGTTATGAAATAACAGCAAGAATAGTTTTATGGTTGGGGGGGCCACCACAGCATGATGAACTGTATTAAAGGGCTGAAGCATCGGGAAGGTTGAGAAGCACGACTCTGGCGGAAGGCTCTATTTTTCAGCTTTGGGGTAAAAGCTCTTCAATTTCTCATCCTCTCTTGCGGGAGTAGCCAGCCCCCCACAACTAATCACAAGTTCAGTAGGCTCAATTGTACGGTTGAGATATATAAAGATTATAATAAAATCATAGAGCATTGAAAGGAGAGAAAGTAAAATAAAGAAGGCATTTTTCTTTTTTTTTTTTAAATTTTTTTGTGGGCATCACTGCCTCTGGTGGTCGTGGGCGCTACCCAGCGCTGCTCCTGAAAGCCACTGCTGGATTTGAGCCACCAAGCCTGCAGGCTGCAGTCCTGCACTCAACCACTTATGCCATCGGGCCTCAGCCCAAGAAGACACATTTCATGGTAGCATGCTCACCTCCTGGATGGCCATGATCCCACAGCCAGGTCTGTGCACATCATGGGCCAAGAGGGAAGGAGACAGGAGAGAAATGTATTACTAACCAAGCCTTATATGTCTTTAGGGGTGTGCATGCTCCCTAATTACAGGTAAAGACATATGTCACAGGCAAGGGCAGTACAATAGACATAAGCATGACATGAAGGGGAGGAGCTTGGGTGTACACCTAATAGAAAGGGGAGGGACTAAAGGTATACATAGATTCATGATGGTGGCCTAACCTTGGTCACCCTAGAATGGATTTGATCTCCCTGGGTTCTCCTTCAGGGAACCAATCTATTATCTTTATCAGAAGGGAGTGGGCCCTATTTAAGATGGGATAGATGATACAGTCTGATTGCTCTAGATGACTGATAACCCGCAGGGAGAATAACCTCTGACTTATATTCATTGACATCCAAGTGTATAGTCATGTACCATATGTGGCAAGCAGTTAAGTCTGGCATTTATTTGGGGGAGACAACTTGGGAGAGATCTTTCTGTTTCTTACACTCTCTGGTGATTGTCACGAGGCATGGCATCTTCTCGTTTCTGCTTTCTTGCCACTGCTTGTTTAATCTCTTTCATCCCTCAAAAGAGAGTTAAGACCTACACTAAACCTGTCTTACTAACATAATGGCCCATTACCAAATGAGAGTATAATCACAGCCATAGAGATTAGAGTTTACAACACATATTTTGAGATGATATATTCAATTCATAACAAAGATTGGCCAAGCATTAAATCTTTCGTATTAGTTCCTGAGCTGCAAGGTATAAGGATTCTTTTACTCGAGGATGGCCTAAGCTCTGAAAGGCTGTTCTTAAGTCCCATGTGAGGAAAGGTAGTTCCTAGAGGCATTTTCATCAAATTAGGGTGGGGGCCAGGTAGTCCTTTATAGCTTTCTTTCCCCTCCTAATTTTTTCTTTCTTTTTTATCTTTAAAAATCATTTTATTGGGGACATGTATGACTCTTCTCACAATCCACATATACATCCATTGTGTCAAGCACAGTTGTATACTTGTCATCATCATTCTCAAGACATTTTCTTTCTACTTGAGTCATTGGCATCAGCTCTCCATTTTCCCCCTTCCCTCTCCCACCCTCCTTCCCTCTGAAGCCTTGATAATTTATACATTATTATTTTTCATGTCTTACACTGACCAATATCTCCCTTCACCCATGTTTCTGTTGTCTGTTCCCCAGGAAGGGAATTATATGAAGATCATTGTGATCGGTTCCCTCTTCTCTCCCCATCTTGCCCTTCCCCTCCTGGTATCTCTACTCTTAATATTGGTCCTGAAGGGTTTATTTGTCCTGAATTCCCTGTATTTCCAGCTCTTATCTGTTCCAGTGTGTATGCTCTGATCTAGCTGGATTTGTAAGGTAGAGTTGGGTTCATGATAGTGGTGGGAGGAAGAATTAAAGAACTAGAAGAAAGTTGTATGTTTCATTGGTGCTATATTGTACTCTGACTGGTTTGTTTCCTCTCCTCAACCCTTTTGTGAGGGGATGTCCAGTTGCCTAGAGATGGGCTTTGGGTCTCCACTCCACATTCCCAATGATATGAGTTTTTGTTCTTTGATGCTTGATCCTATTGACACCTTGTGATCACACAGGCTGATGTGCAGCTTCCATGTGGGCTTTGTTACTTCTCAGCTAAATGGCTGCTTGTTTATCCTCAAGTCTTTAAGACCCCAGATGCTATATCTGTTGATGGCCAGGCACCATCACCTTTCTTCACTGCATTTGCTTATGTACCCACTTTGTCTTTAGCGATCATGTCAGGAAGGTGAGCATCATGGAATGCCAATTTAATAGAACAAAGTGTTCTTGCATTGGGGGAGTAGTTGAGTAGCGTACTGCTACTTTGCTACTAAGCTATATGCATTTAGATCTATTTTTCACCATCATATAAAATATTAACATATGTACATGCCTGTATTTAGACCTCTATAAATGTCTTTTGCCTCCTTATTCTTTCCTCTATTTCCTCTTCTCCCACTATCATGTTCAGCCTTCCTTTGGGTTTCAGTAAGTCCTCTCAGTTACATTGCCCTTGATCAAATCCTACCAGGCCTCCTGCACCTCCTCACCACTGATTTTGGATCACTTGTTGTTCCCTTGTCCCTGTTTGTTTGTTTTTTTTAACACTCACTTCCTTTCCCCCACCTCCCCCTCTCCCATTTCCCCTGGAACCATGGGTCCCATTTTTTTCCTCCATATTTTTTATCCAGCCTATCTTATATTGATAGGCCTGCAGAGATAACAATATGCACAAAACCCAAGACAGAGCAAAACAGAGCAACAAAAGAAAGCAAATCACCACTACCACCCACAACAAGAATAAAACTACAAAAAAAATAACTCCATACACCAAGAAGCCTACAAATAATTCAAGGTCTGTGTAGGCGTGTTACAGTCCAGTCTGATGGCCCCAAAGTCTATTTTTGGTAGTCCCTGGGGACTTTGTTGTTCTGTTCCCCTTGCCGTTCTGCTGCATGCATTTAGTGGTTCGCCTCAGTGTGGTGGGGTTAGATCGGGCACAATTCCCTCACTGTGTTTCCAGTGTTGTCCCCATAGTGCTATGGGTCTGTGAAAGGCATCGTGGTCTCCTAGTGGAGCTGGCCCTATGGTCCTCTGTGCCTTGGCTGCTCAGACAGGAATATGGTCCCCTGGACTTGGTGGTCCTTATAGCATTTGAATCACTCTCTTTTACCCTCTTAGCTCAATTTGTGTGATAGGATTTTCCTTTAAATTCTCATCTGTATCGAAGAGCTGCTGAAATGGATAACCCAAACCCCAACCTCACTGCCATTGAATTGATGCCAACTCATAGGGTGGGACTGCCTCTGTGATTCTAAGGCTATAACTGTTTATGGGAGTATACAGCCCCGTCTTTCTTCTGAGAAGCAGCCAGCAGGTTCGAACTGCCAACCTTTCGGATCAGTGCCAAACTCGCAACCACTGCCACCAGGGCTGCTGCAGAGGGGAATAGCTGTTCTTTTTCTGTCTTGTAGTTCAGATTCAGATGTCTGAACTCAAATTCCAGTTCTTACTGCATGACCTTGGGCAAGTTACATAACTGTTCTGTTTCCTCATCTTAGTGTCACTTTGAGCATCAAAGGAGATACAAACACCCGCAGAGCTAGGACAGTACCTAGCACACACCAGGTCCTCAGGTTAGGGTAGCTGTGTTTGTTGTGATCAGTGTCATCTTCAGTATGGTCAGGTGGCCTCTGTCAGCGTGGCCTCCACTCTGCTGTCACGTGGCAGCTGTTCCGATTCCAAACGGTCTCAAGTTTCTGGAATTATGAGTGGCTTTAGATAAAACATCCTTACCTTTAGGCTCTAGAACAAATACCACCCTTCCTCCGGGATGAACAGTGAGCATGCAGCAGTGATCAGGAATCCAAGCATTTCCCACTTTCTACATGGCTATTTATCAATCCCCTCCCCTCTGCCCCCCAACTGCGAGATTGTCGAGCCTATGACCCAGCATATAGCTGAGATTCTGTAGCACAATATCTGGCACAGGGCACTGCTATCTTTCAGAGTCCTAAGGGGGAGGACTAGAGGCAACAAGGGGAGATGAGATGAGATAATCTTCTCTGGCTTATCGTCCCCATTTCAATTAAAAAATGCTTAATCCAGCAGAAACATCCTTGTTGCTCAGTGGTTCCTCAACTCCTCCCTTCCTTAATTCAGCAGCATCTGTTGATTGTCTCTGCTGAGAAAGGTAGGGGACCCCACATAGAGACACTATTGAGGTCCCACAGGAATCTGTTCACCACCTAGGGAGGCAAAGGTATCCCCTACGAAATCATTCTATCCAACTCTGTTTGGGCCATTTGGATTTTAATCGTCAGTGTCAATGTGAAGAGAAGATCAGAGAGAGAAGGCGGAGAGGGGCATTTATAGTGTGAGGCTGTGTGGGGGCTGAGGGCTACAGAGTGAGGATGAGGGAGTTGACACCGGCCTTGAAGAACGGAGATGTGGGTAGGAGAAGGATCTAGGGGAAGTGGATTTTAGCAATGCAACTGAGTGTCCAATGCGGTGTAAGGGAAAGAGGATGGGCAGAGACAATCCCTGCATCTCCATGTGACT
>PVJH01036357.1:0-18842 GCA_004026705.1 Nesogale talazaci | reverse complement strand
ACCTTGCTTGCAGCGTAAGAAGAGAATTTGAAGCACTTATCATGTAGATCAGTAACTACAGCCTTCAGTACAGATTACACCTCAACATAAAGTTAGCAAAGCATAAAATTATCAATAGGTCTCTTGTGATAAATGGAAGAAAAATTGAAGTTTTTAAGGATTTCATTTTACTTCAGCCCATCATCAATGACCAGGAAACCAGTAGTCAAGCAAACAATGTATTCACAGGGGAAATTTCTAGCAAAAGACCCCTTTCAAGTGTTATAGAGCAAAAATGTCACTTTGAGGTCACAGATGCAACTGACCAAAATCATGTTACTTTTAATCTCCTTTTATGTGTGTGAAAACTGGACAATGAATAAGAGAGCCTCAAAAAAGAATAGATGTGTCTGATTATAAGGTTGACAAAGAATTTTGAATGTACTGTGGCCTGCCATAGCATACAAATCTGTCATGAAAAAAGTACAGCGAGCTGTGCCTGGAGGACGAGGACAGGGAGAGGGGTCTTGTCTACTTTGGACATTCTTTCAGGCAAGACTAGTCCTTGAGTAAAGTAGAGGATCAAAAGAAAGCCCTCAAAAAGATGGACTGTCTCAATGCCTGCAACATGGGCTCACACACAGCAAATGGTAGTGAGGACGGCAGAGAAACAGGCAGTGTTTGTCACTCTGCTACTTATAGGACCGTTTTGCATCAGAATCTGTGGGTTGTCACCTATAAGCAGCAACAACATTTCAAAATATCATTCTTCACATGTATCTTAATGACAGCTCTTACAACTAGTGGGTGACCATTACTTTAATAAAAAGAAAATGAGACTCAAGATTTACATGCCAGTAATTTAGATTCCCAAATCTAGATTGACAAAGAATTTTGAACGCCAAAACACACAAATCTGATACTGATTTCATTCCTTATTTCTTTAGATAAACCTTAAATAGCATTGTGTTTGCATATGTTACTTGAATTATGAGTTTTATCTTAACTCTCTTAATAAAAATTAGTGATTTTGATCAGCAAATGCCCTGTGGAAAGCTAACATATTGAATGATAGCAGTACCCAGATTTCCTCTGAATAAAATGTCCATTACTCTTTGGATTGTTAATGATAACTCTAGACTACTGAAAATAATGCCACCGTATGCTTTGTACTCTCTCAGAAGATAAATTGATTACTCGAAATATCTATTTACAGAATAGAAATGAATCACCTTCGGGAACCAAGAACTCACTATTGGAGAAATTATTGTTCATACATTTTCATTCCTGTTGGAAAATTCAACATGCAGTCTTATATCATCATGTTAGATGAAATCAAAAAGACTGCTTTCTTTATTATGCTCTTTTACTTTGCTTATTTATACTTTATGTAACTCACACTTTTACATTAAATTGCACTTAAAATATATTATAGAATAGCTTGTCAGATAAAATTCTAACAAGGGAAATTTGGCATTGTATTTAAAATGAAGCTGATACACATAAATTTTGCCTAAAAAAGGTTCATTAGATAAAGCATATAGCATAAGACTATCAACACCAAAGGGGCTATGCTTCAGATTACCTTCTGGTCTTTTTCATTAGTTATGAGATTCAAATTCCCTTCAATATTTAATGTTGAATCATCATCTAAATTAGTTAGGAAGAATGTTTGATATTTTCAAAAATAGTATTAAACAAATATTTAAACAAAATAATTCTTAGAAAATCAGATTAAACAAAAGAATGTGGGCATTTATTCTCTCTTATTGCTGGATGGAAGAACTTACTATTAAAATATAAATTCCTTTCATTTGTCAGTGTCTATCAGCTTAGCTCCTTTCTCTCTCAAAAAAGACAGAAAAATGCCCACTTCAAATCTTATTTTGATAATAACTATCTTCCTATCTCGGTGCCATTCAGTTAAAAAAATCAGTGAACTTTCAAATAGCCTTTTATTTTGTTGCATATTTTAAGATTACAAGCCTACTTTGATAAATTTCTAGATTAAAACGGTATTTGAGAGTCTTCTCCTTGCTATCAAATTTTTATAGCAAATAACTCACCACTATATATTTTTTCAAGATCAGACAGAATGGTATTTATAATTCAACTCAATGCTTATTTTAAAATTTTCCAGTTGTCTTGAATTGGTTCTCACTCAAAGTGATCTCATGTGTTTCAGAGTATAACTGCATAGGGTTTTTTGTTTTGTTTTGTTCATAGAACATTGTCGCTTTTGAAAACAACTATGAAAACTAATGTTAATTATAAACCACAACTTTTATTCTCACCTAAATTATTGTATTTAATGTGTGAAATGATTGAAGGCATGTACCCTAAGTGCAAGAAAGTCTAATACCACAAATGACCAAAAAAGTGTTATATATATATATCCTGCTAATGTTGGTTTTTTTGTATATAATGATCAACATTATCTAAGGTCAACATTAAAATTCATGATAAAGTGAGTTAATTGCTTACAAAGGCAAGTGTCTCTGAAAGTTATAATAATCTAGTGGTCACTTCGGCAGCACATATATTAAACTATTATAATCTATACCAGTGGGCACACAAACTATGACTTTTAGTCCCTTTTCAGTTCTATAACTGTGCTACACCCACACACACACACACGCTAAAGTAATCAGCAATGTAATATCAAAAGGGTAGCTATGCATGACAATGGAAGCACAAGATACATTTGCTGGATCTACACAGGGAATAAACACTGGGTGATTTCCCTCCAACCATAATAGAGGGTTGAAAATAGCCTGCGTATGAGGCAGAGAGTACTGGGGAGACAGTATAGTCAGCTAAAAGGAATAGGAGGCAAAAAGGACATATTGTGTCTTGCCAAAAACTGGTGCACTGAGATGGCCACGTGAGCAGGAGTGTTGTCGTGGTGGCAAAAGCAGCCCCCCATCTGGGTCCTTTCTGCCACACACTCTTATGCAAACTTTTCAAAACCTCTAATTAGAAGGAGTGATTAACAGTGTAACCTGGTGGAATTAATGCCAAATGCATAATCTCCTTCACATCAAAAAAAACAAAACAAAAAAAAAATAACCATCGTCTTGATCTTTGATTTCACTTGATTAGTTTTTCTGGGATGAGGTGACAGTGGCACCTTCCACTGGCTTGATTGATGTTTGCTTTTAGGGCCCTTTGAATAGCACCCTGTCTAGCCATCAGTTATAACCTGCGGGTTAAAGTTGGGGTCGCTTTGCAGCTGTTTTGCCAAAGTACGCCATGTTTATAGCCAATGGTCTCTTTGCTAGTCATTCAGAACCTAAGGTACAAATTTTGCAGCAACCTTTCTCATTTCCAAGTCTTCCATTAAATTCTTTGCACTGAGCTTCAAGATAATCTAAATGACTTCTCCATTACTTCAATGGTCCATCATCAGTCTTCAAGAGCAAGTGCACAAATATTGTTGACATTTTTTCCATTCGGAAAGTTGACAGACATTCATAAAATTTGTCATCAAATGACCTTTCACTTTTTTATTTTATTTTTTAACACTTCACTTTTTTAGAAATTAGAAAAACACTCATACATTTGAGTTTTCCCATAGCACTGTCCTTGTAAGCTGTGGTCAACATCACAACAGTTTCTATGACTTTTTTCCTGAGCTAGAATACAAAATTTCACAGCTGTATACTGTTCTAAATCAGCCATCACCAAAAATGATGTTCAAATAAAATTAAACTGCATCTAAGAAAAAATTCACTGTGATCAGAAAGAAACTTCCCAGGTGACACCACTGAGTGCACCAACTAAGAATGAATTGTGATACCCACAGAGTGGGGGGAAATGTTTACTAAATAAGCTCACTGTGTTAGTCCAGGTAGACTAGAGGAACAAATTCAAGAACACACATAGCGATATAAGGAAAGGGTTAATATACAAAAGGAATGGGACATGGAGAAAGCATCCCAGCCCAGTCCAGTTCAAAGTCATAAGTCTGATATTAATCCATATGCTCGAAATCAGCCTATAAAGTCTTCTTCCGACTCACGAAGTCACAGGTCAGTGAGTGCAGAAACCCAGTGCTGGCAGGGCACCTCGTCTCCAGGGCTCAGGGTCCATCAACAGCAGAAGTAACTCATCGCTGGCAGAGGTCTCCATCTGGCCACCCCAGCTTCAGAGGTCTGGCTCCATCAGGGCAAAGCTGTGTGGTTTCCCCGCCGGCTCCTCCAGCTTCTCGGACACTGCCAGCTTGTCTTGTCCGTGATTAATCGTCTCTGAGACTAACTCCCAACAACTGGGGAAGACAGCTTCTCATCTTCACGAGGGAAATATCGCGAGATTTCCCAGAAGTCTCAGGAGAAAACCATGCCCACATAGATGCCTCATTGGCTACTCAATGGCTATCTCCAGACTAACAGGCTAGACTCCACCCCTACATTTCAATTATAAAATTAACATAAGCACATGACTGCCACACTCACCCAGTGGAGATTTTCCCCCTTTTTGAGTGGGGGGTGAGGTACTCTAAATACAACACAATAAAATGCTGCCCAGTCCAATGCCAACCTCAGTTGTAGCTGTGTAAATCCATTGCTGCAGCCACTGTCAATTCATCTCATTGAGTGTCACTTCTTAGTTAAGCATAAAGTCCATCTTCCAATACTGGTCCCTCCTGATCACGGGTCCAAACAGCGTGACCCAGTCTTGCTATTCTTGCCTGCAAAGAACATTCTACCTATCCGTCCTTCAAGACAGATGTAATTTTTCTGGAAGTCTGTGGGATATTTGATATTCTTCACCAATATCCTGTTTCAAAGGCATCAATTCCTTTCATAAGTCATGGATGTTATAATAAATCAAATTACATAAACAAAATTTCAATATATTGTTATTTATAATATTTTGAAATGTTTTGGTGAAAATTGAATAGCAAATTAGATTCTTATTTGAAGATTTCTATTCTGTTTGATGATACTTATTAAATGTTCCACCATAGTCAATGTGTCTTCATTAGTCAAAAAGAGTTCAAAATGTAAAATAGAATTTAAAACGTAATTTAGAAAACCTACAACAAAAGCCTGATTCAAATAGTGAACTAATAATTACAATCAGAAAAAAGAAAGATGTTTAAAACAGATTGTGGTAATGATTGCACAGCTTTTTATAGTATCACTGAACTACTGCATTGCATGATTTGTGAATTACAGATCAATAAAACTATTTAAAAAATCACAATTTAGAATGCTGAGAATGTGACAATCCCAAATTCGAAATTGGAGTTTTGACATTTGAATCCACTTTAATATTTAGTTTAGAAACTGTTTGCCCTTAGGATATAGCACTCAGGAACATATTTTTGAAATTAACATTATCATCACAATATCAACAAGAAAGCGAGAAAAACTTAGACATAAGTTATGGCATTATTATATAGTCTATTGAACCTCTGACAATTTTATGTGTACATAAATTGCAAATTCACTGCTATTTTAATTATTTAACCTTTTATTCTTACGACCTTCCTCTCCTATTAGCAACTGTAGTTCTCTGATTGCATGCAAATCTGGCTGAGGAATGCATCATGAGAGATGTTTGAGGATTAAACAGATAGGCAAGTTTTCTGGGCACAAACACATGTAAAATTAAATTTCAAAAGCATCATTCTTGTGTCCTGATAATTGCTAGTCTTCTCAATTTCCCATTTTTGAAATTCTGTAATTTTTAATGTTCATAAAGAATAAGTCACTGCAATCCTATAAAAACTAGATTTCCAATTTTACTATCACTCATGCTTTCCTGTTTCTTGATTTTGTTAGGAATCTAACTACAACACATTCCAAGATCTATTAGTTTAGCCACATGATAGTGGTATGATGAGGTGCTTCTCTGCTATTGCATTTTTTGATTCCTGAAATATTCCCAATATAAATTTGTGATTAGATAAGATCTGTCAAGGAGAGAATCAACCATTACTTATGAGATGCCTTCAAATAGTTCATCAAAAATTGCATTTTTAAAAAATGCAATTTTTTCACAAACTTGTTAAGACTCTTCATTGTGTTCATTTAGTGCCCTGAGTTGATATCAGATGGATAAAATCAATGTGTCTCCAAATTACTAAGTAATAAACAGAACTCAAAATTGAGCAAGCAAGAATTTGAGGTCAGGCTTGAATCCATTTGAACAGATACTTAGGATACTCAAGTTACAGTCCTTACCTATCTCTGATTGCAGCAGGGCTGCAGTGAAAGGTATCAGCCAAGATCAAACAGTATTAACTCCTGCTCATTATGGCATCTACTGCATGTCTTTAAAGTTGCATTCTGCAAGAGGGAGAAGAAGCTTGCTTGCTCTTAGACCTGCATATTTGCAGCCCAGAAACATAGAGAGGCTCCAGGGAAATTTGCAACAAGTGGGGTACAGGTGAGGTAAATAATTGCATCCCATTGTTTTCTTGATGGTTAATTCTGGGAGAATTTCTCTGTTTCTCAGGAGATTCAAAAAAATAGAGTCTTCATTTCTCAGAGTTATAGCTTTGAAAAATATACCCTAATATTTGCTCTCTCTTCTAACTTGTTTCACTTCACTCCACCTCTCACTTGCTTCTTTGGATCATTTCTCCCAAAAAAACCACTCGCATAGAGTCTACTTTGGGAAGAATGCAAATGAGACACCATGTGTGCATCATCCTTTTAGAGAGTCACGGAGTGGTGTAACCAGTTAGCAAGTTAGCTGAAACGAGAACGTAAAGGTGTTGACTCAAGATCACTCATATGTGCTTCAGAAGAGAAACATGGTAATCTGTCTCTGAAAGGTCAGGCATTGAAAACGCCTGTGAGAAGAGTTCTTTCTATTTTACCCACATGGGGTTGTCACGGGGCGAGTCAACTCAGTGGAAGCTGGTTTACTGGTTTGGGGGCTGTGTTAATGTAGATTAGGAAAGAAGTTCTGAGTCACCACACCAGGCAAAGAACCACAGTCATCCGAGGTGTTGGCTGAGGGCAAAGGTAATACAGAATCGATAGTGGAAGAAGATAGTTCTACCTCTCAGTGACGACCACATGATCAAAAAGTGAGGCTTGTGATTGTCAGTATTTCTAATTTATAAAGCACTACCCCACTCTTGACCACATCATTACTTGACATCATCGGATTTCGACTTGAAATATCGAGAAAATGGGCTAAAACCCCGTGGCCTAAGTGGTTGAGTGCAGGACTGTGGCCGGCAGCCTTGATGGTTCAAATCCAGCGACTGCTCTCAGGAGCAGCATTGGGTAGTGCCCACGACCACCAGAGGCAGTGATGCCAAAAAAAAAAAAAATCTAGAAAATTTTGCATCAGAGATCGAACAAAACATCGGAATCTGACCCGACGCACATGAGTTCGATAAACAAAAGTGATTCGTGTTTTGGTCAGTCAGCTTAGTTGGCGTTGTTAGTATGCATTGTTTAAACATTTTGCGTTTTGCTCTAATTTTCTTAATTTTTACGTCTTTTCATACTGAGTTTAGATTTAAAAAAGCATGAGTCCTAAAAAAGATTTTTGAGAAGAATCATGATAAGGAACTGGTTAAGCGTGTCATACATATAGCTAGTGATAATTTAGTAAATCCTTTTAGAAAACAGTTAAGAAAATGGCAACAGCAGACCACATTGGACATATCTTTTTATTTTCTAAGCCATCCAAAAAGAAGGAGGTTTTTATGGAAGGAGCTTCCCTTTCCCAACAATGACTCTCTCTTCCTACCTCCTCATCTCATCCCTGTCCACAGATCCAGATCTTCACCCTCCTCAATGTGTGGGCCAGACTGAGGCTGTGAAAACATTTTTAACGCTATGTTTCTTACTTAAGTTCTATTGTTTAACTCTGAATGTATTTACTTTGAAATTTCTGTGTAATGATTTGTATAAAAAGACAAAGCTAGGGTAAAAACTTGGTGGTTGATTTTTTTTCGGTCATTTCTTTTTGAAAAAATTAATCCATTTTCAGTTATTTCTTATGGGAAAAATTGATTCAGAACTTCACTGCATTGCATATCTACATTCCTTCTAGAACAGATTAGCTTCAAGGTATAGGGTTATTGAACATCTTTGCTATACTTGTGTATAATATACCAGAACAAACAGATTCCATGTATTTTCATTTTGATGTATGATAGATGTATGATGTTAGGTGTATGTGTGATTTCATTAATGTCTGGACATTACAAATGGCAAAAGAATTGTATATGAGTGCCAGGTTGGCAAGTAGTGGTCTGTGATAGTTAGGTTGATTATGCCAACTAGGCCAATAGAAACATGTAGGTGGAGTTTAATCAGGTGGCAACTTTATTGGAGAACCACCAAAATAAAGATAGGCAACATCCTATCCCCACTCTTCCCTCCAGTGATCAGACCAGAGCACTGCTACTTGAGCTAGTGTGCTGCACGACCTGTGGACCAAACCACATGGATCATGTCACTACAGCAGGGTTCCTTTGAGAACTGCTTTGCTGCTGGTGCACACATTGCTTGAGCTTGAGGCTGGGGGATCCTATGACCATGAACTAATTGAATTCCACATCCCATCAGGGCCTGCTCTGCTAATGTACCATGCTACTGACTGCTGCTGACCCACCCTGTTGTCTGCTGCCTGGGAAAATATTCTTCCTGTCTTGGCTGAGGGAACTGTGTGCTTCCTTGACCTTGGTCTGGCAGCCCACATAAGTTGAAAGACTTGCAGTATATTAACTGTTCCACAAAAGGTGAACTGAACCTTATGAAATACTGTGTAGACTAATATTCCTTCTTGCTGTCTAAACATATATATATATATATATATACATAAAATCATAAGTCTCCTGGTTTTGTTTCTCTAGAAAACCCTGACCAACACAAATACAAAATATTAGAGATAAATAAGAGAGCAATGGATAGAGTGTCTAACTTCAAAGTGAATAATCTGTGAATAATGAGGTAAATGTCGTTGGACCAATCAGTCAACAATTTGTTCCCAGTTTCCTTATTATAAAAAAGATAGAGCTACACAATTTGTAAATTACTAAATTTATAAGAACTTAAATTAAATCATTTTAAAATCTTTTAAATAAAGAAGTGATTTTTATTAAAAAATAGGTGTAATCTTAACAATTACTAAATTGGTTTCAGCCAGAATGATGAAATAAAGTTAGTTCCTCTTTATGTTTAGTCAATGACCCATAGATGGGATGCATGATATGACATGTGAATGCATCTGTCATAAGCAAGCACTTTTTCTGAGGGCATTTACACTCTTCTATTTATACAATAGAATCAAGGAGACTATTCATTCTGGAATTAATTGCCTAACAGAATTGCTATTCACCAAAATAAAGAAATACTACAATGAGATGATACACTGAACTCAAACTTGAGGAAAGGTTAACTTTAACAGGTTATATATTTTTTTTCTTTTGAGGAAAAGCTTGTTGATTATTAGGATGGATGGCAAACAGTGTGGGGGTGGCTTTCTGACTGTAACCTCCTTATTTTAATCATGTTTTTTCTAGGGGAGCCCTAAACCAATTCAAATTTATATAAAGTTGAGGACAGTGAGACAGCTAGGAACCTTGTTGCCATCTAGTTCTCATTAATGTACCCCAAGTGAAGAAGATTTTCTATTGGACTGAAATAAGTCTTATTTCAAGAAGGAAAATTCTTGATGGACTAGAAAAATTATAATGGTTCCTTTTAGCTACAGCTTTGCAAATAAATTTAAAATGTGTTTTATGTTATCAGGATTCTATATATGGATTGTCTTTTCTATTTTGAAATATGGTTGTGCTTTAATGATATTTCTTATAACTTGTATTTATTATATCTCAATTTTGAATTACCTCTAGAATTTATATCTTTATTTCAAGTAACTTTCCCCTGTCCCACCTCCATACACATACCCAAATATATATCAGACATCTCCATTTGAAGACTTCAAATGCATTGACAGCTTCCTGAAGAATAGACCTTTGTTCTGCAAACCTCTCCTTCTCTTGTCACATTATTCTTTCTTCTGACAATCTCTCTACTGATTAATGACACCACTACTCTTTGGTGGCTCATTGTGCGTGTGTCACACAACAACATTTGCATCATCTCAGGGGTGAGACTAGCAGCCGAGTTGTAGCATGTGCAGGAACCTGTACACCTGTGGGAACCTAAAGAAATGAAACACACTCTAACAATCTTCCCGCCAGAACCAGCTCAGCACGCATGTGTCTTCTATAACTATATTAAAGTCCCTATCTTCTCTTTAAAAAGTTTCCCCCCTTGAATTCAGCAGCATCGCTTCCGTTATGGAAAACACATGGTATTAACAACAATACCAATGTAAGCAGAATAGTATTTGGTCACAAAAGGGTTAAATTTTCAGCCATCAGGAGTCCCCCTTGCATTCATCTTCTCTTTATCCATTTAAACAACAAGTTCAAAACTTTGACCTCTGAAATCTTCCTCAGGTTCCTGCACTTATCACCATCCCCATCAAGGCCATTTCAGATGTAAATTTTTATAATTAACTGCCTAGAAAAATGTAAAATCCAGTCTTAATTCTGTTGCTGTGTAACAAAGCATTTCCAGAAATATCTTCCTAAAGTACAAATTAATCTCTATTGTCTTTTCAACATGCCATCTAGGTCTATTCTTATTCAGTCCACTCTTTCTTTTTGGGCTAACCTGTGGTTTTTTTTTTTAGTGTGCACAGGTAGTTATTTGACTGATGGTAAGGATTATAATGAATAATTGAGAAGAATGAGAATTCCAAAATATTCAATAGGCTCATATGGAACCTATATAGAGATCAAGTTAATTTTTCAAATAGAGTCAGGAGATACAGTATTGTCTAAAATCACTTTATTTGCTAAACAAATAATCCAAAAACGTGGACTCCATGAAGAAGCATATTTGATCCTTGTCCATTTATTCTCTTTGGTTAAGTTAATTACCTGCATTTCCTCAACTAAGGAGTATTTTGCTTCATCTCTGTTTTTCTTAAACAGGACCATGCAAAACCAACCCCCCACTTATTCCTTCATGTAAATAGATTCTAAAATTATTTTAAACTTGATTCATGTAGAAACAATGAAGGAGAAACATCACTAAAAGTAAAAAAAAAATGTAGACGCAATAAATGGTTCTGGTATACTCTGTATTTATTATGCTCTAGTTGATATTCTCATGGGATTATCCAAGGTGAGTCCTGCATGAAAAGAAAGAACAAGAGCCTTCCAGTCACCATATATCCCACAAGATGGCAGCTGACAATATGATTTTTTCTTTAAGTTTCACAACTCACATTAAGTGAAATGAACTTTGAGACCTGGTCATCTCTAAAACTATGACCACTGAGGAAATGTGAGAATTCTGAAAGGCATAAAGTATTACCACAGATTCTCTATGTTATTCTATTAGCTATTCTATGCTATTAAATCTATTAGCATAGATTCTCTGAGGTGGGAGACACAAGAAAAATGTGCATTCAAGAGCATGTAACCATTAGAAAATGCTCTTAATCAAAAAGCAAGGTGGAAGGGATAGTTTGTCCTCGTCACAGGTTTGCATAGGCATTAGCATGCTACTTCCTGCCCCTTGGAATGCTGTATAGAAGGAAATAGAAAGGTTTTTTTGTATAATCTTTCATAATCTTCAGAAATGATCATAATATTATGGGTACACTAAATATGGCATATGTATTTAAGGTTAAAATATATTCATTCCTCATCATGAATGTAAACAGATCAGATCTTTGTTCTATACAGACTGCCAATCTTAATGGTTGGATTCTTTCTCAATTTTGCATTCATATGGCATCTAAAAGAGGCCTGGCTTGTAGTGATTACAGGTTGGGTCACGAACTTCACGGTCAGCAGTGTAGAACCACTGACTGCTCTGTGGAAGACAAACTCGACTTTCTCCTCTGGTAAAGAATTGCAGGATCAGAAACTCCTGCAGGCAGTTCTTCCCTGTCCTACAGAGTCACCATCAGTCAGAATCCACTAAATGGCAGTGAGTCTGGGTTGTTTTTGTTTGCTTATTTGCTTTATCCCATCTAAAAAAAAAAAAAAAGAAAAATGATTGAAATCCTGAAATCCTTATGGCAACTATTTAGTCAGTTGACAAAGGCATTTCTTTTCATACTACCAATCATTCTTAAAAGGATGGAATACTGATTTTCCAATTTTGGTAAAGAGCACTGAAAAACCTAATATTATTTTAAAAACAAAGTGTGCATTTGCAAGCACTTGTTTTATTCAAAAACTGCTAATAGTAATTACCTCCATCACCATCTTCTTTATTTTCAGCTAAATCCAAGTCTACAAATACACACCAGGTCAGATTAGGACCTTCAAGAAGCAGATAATAATGTGATTAAAGTTCCAAGAATTTCATTAACAGAAATTCTTATGAAAGTTCAAGGGAAAGGAAAATAGTATAATCTCGTGGAGCTTTCAGATCACGATGCAATTCAGACACTTGTGAAAAGAGACCAAAGAAAGCAGACTGAGTGGGAAGATCTGCACACTGAGATGCAGTTCTTTGAAGATCTCACCAAGACAGGTGAGCAGTCCTCTAGAAAACATGCAGGAACAGGAATCTGGGCTCAGACAGAAACTGCCCATTTAGAATAATTTCAAAAAAAAATCCAAAGGGAAATAAAAAAGATCCCAGCTGAAAAAGAGAAAGAGAAAGAAAGAAAGAAAGAAAGAAAGAAAGAAAGAAAGAAAGAAAGAAATTGAACAGTGTGGCAACTGAAGTCTGTCGATTCTCTGGTTGGGAGATGTGAACATGAGTTGGGCTACACTGCACTACAAATGATCACAAGACCGAAACTAAAACTCATCATCGCCCTTCTCCATTGCTGTTGTCAATTGCGATGAAGTCAATCCTAACTCATGATGACTCTGTGATGCAGTAAACGGCTTCATCTGCTTTTCAAGGCTGAGATCTTGAGGATTCAAATGGAATTCCCCTACCCTCAGCTGTAAGCTCAGCAAGTATTTTATCTGGTGATATCATCCAAACCTTCATTTCAGAGGGAATCCAATTATAGGCACTCAAGTCAAGATTTAGTATAGCATGTATCGGTTAATTAAGGACTCCAACCCTGATTATTTCTACTGTCAACCCTGAAAGTCAGAAGAAAGGAAACACCTCCGTGATGTGAGGGCCCTCTTCTCAGCACTTTGATAATCATATTGGTGATTGCTGTGTTCTTGGGGTCCTGCCATGGAGCACGCAGGGCTTTCTGATATCATAGCTCTCTCTGGGCACTCCCTTCCCTTCACCCCTTTACTCCTATGCCATATTTTAAGCAACTTTGCTTAGAGTAGGCCATAATCCTTTTTTTTTTAAGTTTCTAAGAGCTTTTTTAGAAGTGAATTCTCTCTCTCCCTTAAATATGCTATCAAAGTTAAGCCCAATACCCTGAGAAAGCCAATGAAATCTTGACTATATAATCCAAAAGTCAATGAAATCTTATTTATCTCATCTATGTTCTGTCCATTTTGCTCACTATTAAAATCCTGTACCGAGCCGTTCTCCTGACTTCTGCAGATCGGTGTTAGCTAATTTATACATGTTGCTCAAAAAGATCATACATTTCTTCTCTTTTCAGGTCATTCTCAGGAAATTTCTGATGAGATTTAATGAAACACCCCGGAGACGATGTTGGATTTCCAACCACAGATTGGTGAATCAAAGTCTTCAGCAGCTACCAGGAATGACAAGGCTATTTGCTCCAGCAGAGATTTACAAAACCTTCAAACTCCTCTATAGGGTCACCCTGAGTCTTGATGGCCTCGAGAGCAGAGGATTTCCCAGCCTGCCAGTCAGCAGAGTTATGTGAACCTGATTGTGGTACCTGTTGCCTTGTTGGAGGAAGGCCTCTCCATGTCAGAGAAATGCTAACCTTTAGTAGGGAGAGTCAGTGTGTTTGAAAGCTTAGGGAATTTGAGGCTTGGCATACACACCAAGCCAAAATACACAGAGCCAAATTCCTCAAAGGCAGTATTAAGGACCCAATTCTATTCTCAATTCTAAGAACTGTGAGGGTACAGGCAGTCGTGGGTTACAAATTTAAAATTTACATGTAACCTGTAACTGTAAACCAACTGTGCGTAAACAATTGCAAAGAGACTTCCTCCAGTAAGAACTCAAGGCCTACATTTCTAACCCAGATCCTTTGTTTTCCTATGTCTGCCTGTGATTCAGTCTCAGGGTTTAGAGGAAGTGGAGTTTGGGGCTAGTCGGGTCAGGTAATGCACAGTCCTTTATTCTTCCCCTCACCGAATCCATTCCCGAAGAGTTGGCATGTGCCTCCGTGAGCCTGTGTGGTGGGAGTGAAGAGGGCATCCACTGAGGCTGACCAACGTCAGGTTGGCAAACCGGCATTAACTTTTGACATGTATCAAACCATCATTGTCATTAGTGCTGTGCTCTTATGTCAAAGAGATTTCTTGTTTCAATAAGTTATTTTCTAATCGTTTTTATGCATGGGAAGATACAGAGTATACTATTTACTTGGGTAAATATTTGATTAACATAGATAAAAATTATAACTAAGAGAGCTGTCACAAAATTTCAATTTGATCAAAATGGCGGCCAGATAGGACGCTCACTCCTAGAGCTCCTGGAGATCGTATCAAGAAAAGAGAAACTGAATCCGATATAAGAAGATCAGCTGGACCTAACAGCAGTCAGAAAATGCAGAGATCAATCAACCACAGAAAGAAATCTTCAATATGTTACTAACATGTATGCAGCTCTTGAGCGACGCATTAAAGAAGAAAGAAGAATTGATACAGGAGATAAAGGCCACGCACCAAAGGGAAATCCAAGAACTAAAGAGTGGGCTAACAAAAACTAATACTAAGCTCTCAGATTTCGGCCAGAGAATGGAGGAGACAGAGAAGAGGACAAGTGACCCAGAGGACTCGCAAATAGATATTAATAAATGGAAGAGAAAATCTAACAAGTCTGTGAGAGAAGCAGAAGAAAATATGAGAAGCCTGGCTGATACTATGAAAAGAAACAACATTAGAATTATCAGTCTGCCAGAGGATGAGGCATCAAGAAAACCAACATCCAAAATAGTGAGGGAATGCTTAGAGGAAAACTTCTCTAGCTTAATGAATGAAAATCATACCATACAGGAGGCGGAAAGAACACCAGCTAGACTAAACCCCAAGAAGAAAACACCAAGACATATACTTGTTAAACTATCCAATTATAAAGAAAAAGAGAAAATTATGAGAGCAGCGAGGGAAAAAATGGCAATCACATATAAAGGCAAACATAAGAATATGCTCGGACTTATCAATGGAAACTATGAAGAAGAGGAGAGAGTGGAGCAGCATATTCTGAAAATTGCAGGAACATGATGCAAACCCAAGAATACTCTATCCAGCCTAATTATCTATCAAAATTGATAGAGAAGTAAGAGTCTTTCCAGAAAAGGAAAATCTCAGAGAATATGCCAAAAGGAACCCAGCCCTACAAAAGATTCTCACTGACCCACTGGGAGAAGAAGAACAACAACTACATAACATGCAGAACGAATCTACCCAGAAACTGTCAAAGGGATTACAACCCCCAAGATAACTCTGGCTCAGAGATGGAAGAAAGGCAAGAATGAACCACAAACAGACATTGACACAACCTATGGAAATAGAAAAACATCCAATCCAAGAGTAATAAAATGGCAACACAGAATGCACAGATAGATGTAATAACCCTAAATATTAATGGATTGAACTCAGGCCTCAAGAGACAGAAATTAATAGACTGGCTTAGAAAATATACCCCCTCAATCTGCTGCCTTCAGGTGACACATCTTAAGATCCCAGAAAAAAATATATTGAGAATCAAAGGCTGGAGAAAAATATACCAAGCAAACAGAAATTCCAAAAAAGCTGGGGTAGCAATCCTAATCTCAGATAAAATTGACCTCAAAGTGCAAACCATAATAGGAGACAAAGAAGTAAACTATATAATGCTTAAGGGAAGAGTAGACAATGATCCAATAAGCATTTTAAATATATATTCCCCAAATGAGAGACCCGCAGAATATGTAAACCAAACATTTCATTTGATGAAAAAAGAAATTACAGCCTCAACAATTATAGTGGGTGACTTCAACACACCACTCTCTGAGAAAGACAGATCACAGGGAAAGAAACTCAACAAGGAGGTGAGAGATCTAACTACTACAATTAGACAGTTTGACTTGGTACATATCTACAGGATCTTTCATCCAAAGGAAAAGCATTTAACATTCTTCTCAGCCCCACATACTGGGACATAAGGAGAATCTACATAAATTTAAGCATATTGATATCATACAGAACTCACTCTCAGACCACTCTGCCATAAGGTTGGAAATCAACAAAAGGAAGGTAAGGAAAACTAGAGAAAATAGTTGGAGAATGAATAATTCTCTATTGCAAAAGGAATGTGTGCTTCCCCAGATCAGAGAGGAAATTAAAAATTTTCTAGAAACCAATGAGAATGAAAGCACGACATACCAAGACTTATGGGACACAGGAAAGGCAGTCTTAAGAGGAAGTTTCATTACAATACAGGCACACCTGAAAAAGGAAGAGCGTCTCATAACTGAGACGTTGACGCAGAATTTACAACAACTAGAGCAGAGTCAGCAGGATAATCCCACTAATAGCAAAAGAAAAGAAATAATAAAATCAGTGCTGAGATTCAGGAGAGGGAAAATAAGAAAACAATGGAAAAATTAATGCTGCTAAAAGTTGGTTCTTTGAAAGAATTAACAAAATTGATAAATCATTGGCAGACTTAACCAAAGAAAGGAGAGAGAAAATTGCAATAGCAAGAATAAGGGATGAAAGAGGGGATCTCACAACTGATCTTAAAGAAATCAAAAGAATAGTCACTCAGTACTACAAAGATCTTTATTCCAATGAACTCAACAACTTGGAAGACATGGACAAATTCTTGGAAAAGCAATCTCTTTGTAGATTGTCTCCAATGGACGTCAAGAATCTTAAGAGATCGATAGCAATAGAAGAAATAGACAAGGTTATCAAGGGACTAACAACAAAGAAATCACCCGGACCAGATGGCTACACAGGAGAATTCTACCAAGCATTCAGGGAAGAACGGACACCAACTCTACACAAGCTCTTCCATATAAAAAGATGGCAAACTCCCAACCTCCTTCTATGAAGCAAGTATAACACTGATACCCTAACCAGGAAAGGATCCCACAAGATTTGAGAACTACAGATCAATATCCCTAATAAATATTGATGCAAAAATCCTTAATAAAATACTGGCCAATAGAATACAAAAATATATAAAAGAAACAATTCACCATGACAAAGTAGGGTTCATACCCGGAGTGCAGGGGTGTTTCAACATATGGAAGACCATTAGTATCATTCACCATATTGACAGGAAAAAATATAAGAATAATATGGTCATATCCATAGATGCCAAAAAAGCATTTGACAATATTCAACACCAAGTCATGTTTAATACACTCAAGAAGATGGGAATAGAAGGAAAATTCCTCAAGACAATACAAACTATATATGAAAAACCAACAGCCAATGTGTTAGTCAATGGAGAAAAAACAAACACAATCCCACTGAAAAAGGGGACCAGACAAGGATGTTCATTGTCCTCTCTATTCTTCAAAAGCACACTGGAGGTTTTAGCTAACAGCATATGACAAAAAAAATGACATAGAAAGTATATAACTGGGGAAGGAAGGGGTGAAATTATCATTATTTGCAGATGATATGATTATATATATGGAAAACCCCAAAAGTTCCACAAAGGGATTACTGGAAATAATAGAGGAGCATGGCAGAGTGGCAGGATACAAGATCAACAATCAGAAGTCAATTCGTCTGCTGTGCACATCAGATAAGAGGAGATTAAAAAAAAAAGAGGTACCCTTCACAATAGCCAAGCATAACTTGAAATATCTAGGGATATACCTGACAAAAAGAACAAAAGATCTATATGAGAAAAATTATAGAATACTATTATAAGAAACCAAGAATGACTTCAAGAAATGGAAAAATATCCCATGCTTGTGGATCGGAAGACTCAACGTAGTAAAGATGACAGTCCTACCGAAGGCACATATAAGTTTAATGCAATACCGATACAAGTACCATCCTCCTTCTTCAAAGAAATGGAAAAAATGATTACCAACTTCATATGGAGAGGGAAGAAGCCCAGAATTAGTAGAGAACTCCTCAAGAAGAAAGACATCGTGGGAGGGTTTGCCTTACCTGACTTTCGCACATACTATATAGCCATAGTGGTCAAAATAGCATGGAATTGGCATAATGACAGACACTCAGACCAATGGAAAAGAACTGAAAATCCAGAAATAAAAACACAAGCATACAGACAACTGATCTTTGATAAAGGCCCCAAAAGTATCAAATGGGAAACAGATGCCTTTTTCAACAAGTGGTGCTGGAAAATATGGATATCTACCTGTAGAAAAATGAAGCAAGACCCTTACCTCACTCCATGCACTAGAATAAATTCAAGGTGGATTACAGACCTTGAAGTAAAAGCCCAAACTATTAGGGCCATCAATGAGGGAATTGGGAACAATCGAGAACACTGGCACAAGGACTACATAGGCTAACAGAAATAGGGAGAGACACAAACACAGAGGAGGCTCACATAGACAAATGGGATATACTAAAGATAAAACACCTGTGCACATTAAAAGAATTCACCAAGAGAGTAATAAGAGAGCAGACAGACTGGGAAAACATCTTTGGCAATGACAAATCAGATAAAGGCCTTATTACTAAAATCTACAATACCCTGATAGCTTCCAAAAAGAGCAAAACTAACTGCCCACTGAGGAGATGGGCA
>PVJH01036356.1:0-18747 GCA_004026705.1 Nesogale talazaci | reverse complement strand
ATTCTTCACCAGCACCAGAACTCAAGTGCGCACACCCCCCCAAAATAAATAATAACTCATGGCCCTCTAGTTGGTTGCAATTTGTAGCTACCCTACAGGACAGAGAAGAACTGCCCTCAGAAGGTTTCAAAAGCAGACTGTCCTTATCTGTTGCCTGTGGAGTGGCTCCTGGGTTTGAACATCAGACCTTTTGATGAGCAGCCCAATGCTTTATCCACTGCATCACCAGGGCTCCTTTGTGGTGTTACAGTAGCAGGCTAAGCACAGAAGCGGATTACAGAGCCAGCCCTATGAGTCCCTTCTCCCTCCGAGTGCAGAAATGCATACCTTCTCATCCTCAGCCCACAGGGCAGGAGCCCCGGGGACCAGCTAATGAAGAAATGAACAGGTGGCAGGTGGCTTGGCTATCTGGCAAAGTGTGGTTTTAAAGTTCAAGGGGCTTCACAAACAGCATGGTGCCCATGGAAATGTTCCCTCCTGGGGAAGAGTGGCCCACTCAGAGGGACAAACTTCTGGGTCCCAGCCCAAACCCACTGCCATTGAATGGATCCAACACAGGGCACCATGCAGGGCCAAAGAGAACTAGTCCATAGGGATAAGGACTCCAGGGTGTTGGTGATTGCATGTGCCTCCCTCTCCAGCAGGTTTGAACCAAGGACTTGGCAGCAGTTGGCAGCCTGACGCTTCACCCATTGAGGCACCAGAATCCCTGGGTCTGTGTTACTCTCATGGGACCCAGCCGCTGTCCAACAGAACCTAAAAGCAGAGCCTCTGAGCTTTTAAAAGGTGAACACACTTTCAAACCCAGCAGAGACACCTGTCTTGTACTGTGTGTCCATTTAATGGTTGTGGTGGCTAAGTCGCTTCAGGGAGGATTGAGGGTTCTACCTCAGAGGTCAGCGGTCTCCCAGGAGATGCCGAGAGTCTTCAGCCCTGCTGCACCACTTTACTCCAACTGAGTAAACGCCCTTGGAGCACAGCCTGACAAAGCCCAGCGTCTTCGCTTGAGGCTGGGTCTCGGCAATTAGATCATGATCCTCTTTTCACGAGCAAGCCACAAGAAAGTCATAGCTCTAGTGCTGAGCCTCGGTGACGTAAGTGGTTGAGTGTGGGACTGTAGCCCACAGGCTTGGCGGTTCAAATCCAGCGACGGCTCTCAGGAGCAGTGATGCCAAAAAAAAATAAATTAATTAAAAAAAGAAATACAAATAAAAAAAGAAAGTCACAGCTCTCTCCCTCAAGGTCACCCAGCTAAAGAGACAGGTCAGCCGAGGCTTCCATCCTCAGCACACCAGGCTACCTGGTTCCCAGGATATACGAGAAGCACGCCGTTGAAGCAGGTGCCTAACTTCTCTGCGTGTTATCTATCAAGTGGAAATGGGGATGGTGATGGCATCCTGCTCATGCAACCTGCAAAGGATTGGTGAGTTTGGGGTATAAGCAGGTCCTCCAGGACAGTACTGGCACATGGGAAGGCTGCAGGAAAGGAGCGCCATCAGCCATGTATCCCAATCAAATAGATTTCTGGGTACATGTTTCTGACCAACAGAATTACTCCAGAGTTTGAATTTTCAAAGAGAGCTGAAGAAACTCAGAAAACACATATTTAGGTGAGGTATGACTTCTCGGGGACTTATCGACATGGGAGGCCTTGGACAGTCTCTCAAAATGAGCCTCTGTTCCTCCAGTCGACAAAAGGAGATGATATTATTTGTTTCATTTGCCCCATGGAGGGAGCGCAGCAGAAGGTTGAGGTGTGTCCAGGAAAGAAGGGCATTGGCGGGAGGGGGGGTGGGCAACGGACAGAGAAATGGAGGGAGAAAGGAAGAGGAGGAAGGGAGAAGACAGCAAGGAAGAGAAAGAAGTGACCGTCAGGGTAACAGGTGCTCCTCAATTCAGATACTTAATGAGTGCAATCCTCCCTCAAACCCTGTTGGAAAAATTCTGACAAAAATGATCAGATTTGCATCAAAAGTGTTGACTCCAATGTCAAGACAAAAATGCTTCTCTTTCTCTCTCTCTCTCTCTCTCTCTCTCTCTCTCTCTCTCTGTGTGTGTGTGTGTGTGTGTGTGTGTGTAGTTTCTTTAAATTGGGGCTGAGTCCCGGTGGTGTATTGGTTGTGCGCGGGACTACAACCCACTGGGCTGGCAGTTCAAATCCAGCAGCAGCTCTCCAGGAGCAAGGCTGGGCCTCCTACTCCCACCAGAGGGCAGTGATGCCCCCCAAAAGTTATCATTTCATTGGGGCTCATGCAACTCTTATCAAAATCAATATATCCATCTATTGTGTCAAGAACATTGGTACATTTGTTGCCATCATCATTTCTCTCTCAAACACACACACACGTCAAAATAAAAGGTTCACTGCTACAGCATGAGACTTTCTGAGAGATTGCTGAGAGACTATTTTTCACACTCAAGCAAAACTCATTTTCAGTGGGCCCAGAGTGTGCCCCACCCTAGATGAGAAACAGTCCAAGTCTGCCAGGGTAGAGGAAAGCCGGTATGGGGGTCTTGCTGCTGGTAAGGTAGAACTGGCACTCCTGGCTCGGTCATCAGTCAGGTTATCTAGCCAGGACATTGGGTGGTGCTGAGGGTTTGTGCTGGACAACTACCCCAAAGGTTGGGGACCCAGCCTGGGTGAGCCAAAAGGAGGGAGCTGCAGGGGCAAAGCTTACAAATGGTTAGCAGTCCAATAGCCATCAGATAGATCTTATTCTAGCCAATGAGGAACACAAGACCTGGGCCATTTAAATCACTGGTAACTGCAGCTTTAACCAGAATCTCTCCACCTCAGAACCTACATGCCTCCCTCAGCGCCCAGGTGGAGGGAGCAGCAAAGGCAGAGCCCCAACTCAAGTCCAGTGTCAACTTGTCTTGTGTCAACTGACCAACCATCTGAGAGTCAAAAAGTTCATGCAAAAAAAACTTCATCTACTTTAATTCCAATTAGTGGTTCATGATTTTTTTTAATATTCTCTCAGAGAGAAAGAGAGAGAAACTTCAGGTTCTAAAGTTTCACTAATACTATTGTCTTTGTAGCTGGAGAAGAAGGTCACACTACTTGGTGAACAGATGCTCCTCAGACCCAGCTAAAACCCCAAGTTCCATTTAACCCACCCACAACAGACAGCAATTATTGTCTTTACAATTGGGTGGTTTATTGGTTTGCTTGTTTTCATCGATGTACTTTCACTGTTGAGGTTGCTGTGTGTGTGTGTGTGTGTGTGTGTGTTGTTTCTTGCTTTTGTAGAGGGTCTTAGCAGCAAGATCATGAAAGACTCAAATGAAATCACCAGGAATCAATTCTTGTATGGGTGAAAAAAGACCTGAATGATCCCAGTTCAACCCCCACTCTGCCCCCACCCCTCGGGGGAGTCATGCCTGATCGGGTTCCACGTTTTCTAAGTGTGGCTATTAGAATTACAGTGACTTCAGTTCACTCTTCAGTTCCGATCTCCAAGCCTGGGTACAAGCTGCTTCCCTGGGTGGAGAGTTCCACGGGGCAAAGAGAGCCTCCAAAGAGCTCGCTGGGGACGCAAGACTTTTGAGCCACTGGGATCCGCACTATTTCTGTTCCGGTTCATGCCCGCTTTCTGGAACAATTATAGATCAAGTGACAACTCAGGACATATGTGTGTTTCTCAGTCACCTTGAAGCAGAATGGAAGCTCTCTTTCCTTTTAGGGAGACATAGCCAGTCTTAAAGTCACCCCCCCCCAAAAAAAAAAGGGTCCTCTGAGTTATATCAAATTCCCCATATCCACCCTGACTTTCTTCCAGTTTACTTGACTGAAGTGCCTTTCCGGCCTCCCTTCTGCCGTCATCTCCATTACACTCTAGGGCCGAGCAACCAGGTCTCTTAGAAAAAGAATTCAGAGGCACACACAGGTAGCAGCAGCCTGAGAAGAGCAGGGAGAGAAACTCGTCGCTTCTGCTGGGGAAGGTGTGTAAGTTGCCCGTCAGCTGAGCAAATTCAAATGGCTTTTTGCTTGCTGTTCTTGTCTCTCTTCTCCCCCCTCCCCCAAAGCAGAATTGTTTGCTTTTTTCCCCCACAGCAGGTTACAGTGACCTCCCTCCCTCTCTTACACCCGTCATCAGCATCATCATCACCATCACTGTATCATCTCCTTTGAGGAAACTAAAGCTTATGGAAAGCAGCGAACAAAGAAAGAAAAAAAAGAGGTGGAGGAAAGGGTGGATTGGGGTTGCCACTTTGTGAGTAAAGGAAAGATAAAGCCAAAGTCATCAAATGCCTAGCCGGCAAGGTCAAACTCCTCAATCTCATTCACCTCTAGGTAAGACAAAATAATAATAAAACAGGTCACACTGAATGGGTGGGTTTGGGTGGTGGGCGACGGCACTTGGCATGTCTCAGACTATCTCTTCAAGCATCCTATACAATTTCTAGGAAACAAGCTCCCCCACCTCTAAGCACAAGGAAACAAGCCTTCATTCCCACATACATCCATCCCCCCATTCTCTGGGTCATTATTTAGAACCAGTCCGCTCTGGAATGGAGACCTGGGGTTTTTCTAGGAGCGCACAAGGGCACAACCTACTGAAAGGGTTGATAATTTTGCACGCGCTTTCCTGCCCTGGCAATCCGGTTCCGCGTACTGCCAGCAGTCAAAATCTCTTGGAAATTTCAAACCACGAGGCAGCCGCGGGCCATCTTCCTTCGTCCTCTCGGCCCCACGCGTCCTCTAGTCGCCCCACGCCCCGTTCACACCCAGGCTGCCCATGACAGAGGGGCGCCCCAAAGGCAGGCCAGTGCCGGAGCGACACTGCGACCCCCACGTTCATCAGCCCCCTCCAGTCGTCCGATTGTCCCCACACCCCATCCACAGCCCAGAGGGGCTGGCCTCAGGCCGCAGGGAGGCAGCCGCCCTCTGGGCTCCTGCATCCCCAAGGATCCCAAGAGGAATCAGTCCCGGCCGCCTGGCATGGAGCGGGCACCACCTGCACCACCACCCCCTCCACACCCCCTAAGTCGGGCAAGCAGGGCAGGACGCACGGGACCGGCATGGAGGCCAAGCTTTGGCAGCGCGTGGCTGGTCTGGGGCCGGCAGGGGCGCGCCACTCCGTGGCCAACGTTGGTGCCAGGAGCACCGCCTGGGACGCGGGGCGACTGCCAGGCCCTGGAGCGCGCGCCCCCAGAGCGCCCGGCCGGCACCTGCAAAGTCGGCCTGGGGAGCCGCGTCCACGCGGGCGGAGAGCCGACATCCGCCCCGCTCCCGAAGGGCTGAAAGCCGGGGCCGCCAGGCGGCCAGGTGGCGGGTCCCGGGCCCACGCCGTGCGCCGCCTCACTCACCTGACAGTTGGCGCCCGAGACCCCGGCGGGGCAGGCGCAGCTGTAGCCGGGCTGGCCGGCGGCCGGGGAGCACACGCCCCCGTTCAGGCAGGGCTGCGCGGCGCACGGCCCGGGTGCGGCCAGGGGCACGGCGGGCACGGGGCTGGCCAGGCAGCCGGGGCCGAGCAGCAGCAGCAGCAGCAGCAGGAGCAGCCGGGCTGGTGCGGGCAGCAGCGGCGCGGCAGGCGGGAGCGGGCGGCCGGGCGCCGGGGCGCGGCGGGGCGGCATGGCCGGGCGGCGCGGGCGCGGAGCCGGAGCGGGTGCCGAGAGGAGCTGCGCGCGGCGGCGGCGGCGGCGGCCGACGGAGAAGGCTGGGCGAGCGGAGAGCCGCCAGCAGCTGCCGATCCGCGGTTCCCCCGGCAACGGCGGGCGGAGCCTGAGGGGCGGGGCCTGGGGGCGGGGTCTGTGGGGGCGGGGCCGCGGCGCGCTTGAGGGTCTCTGACTGCGGCGGGCGGGGCCCGGGGCGCCTCTGCTCTGCCGCGTCCTGACCAAAGCGGACGCCCCTTCAGTCCCTGGGGACACTAGCACGGCTTTGGGGGAGAGGCGTGGAGGTCCTTCCCCTGGCTCGCCAGGAGATTTGGGCGGGTGCAGCAAGAAGGCGGCGGGGAAAGTGGAGGGTCAGGCACTAGGATGTGTCCATGAGGACCCCTGGGGGCCACGGTGGGGAGCTGCCACGGTTGGACTGGGCGCTGCTGGGCGGAGCAGCGGAAGGAGAGGTGGTGCATGCGGGTGGGAGTCGTTCAGGGTTCGAGGAGGGCGCAGGGGACGCCACCCACCAGCCGGCAGGACCTTGGGAGCGCGCGAGACCGCGGGAGGGCCAGCTTTGGGCGCAAGGGTCTTCAAGGCCGCCGCGAGCCCGCCGATGCCTGTCTCGGGTGCGCTCTCCCCTCCCGCGGCCCTTCCTGCTCCCCGCCGTCCTCCGAGCATCAGGGACCCAGTCGACGCTCGGCCGCCCGCAGGGCTCAGGGGTGACCTTGCCTTTGCCTGGCGCGCCCGGAGGCCCTGTCCTTGGTGCTGACCGGGGCGTTTCCATTCTAGTGGGCCCTTCCTCAGAGCCGAGCGTGTCCTGCGACCAAGAAACGCCTGCCGATGGTGGCTGAGGGCTGCAAGAAACCTCGGCCTCTCTGTCCCCAGCCCTGTCGTTGACCAGAGAAAGAAACCGATGTCCAGACGGGCTGGACTGGCACCCAGTGGGTCAATTGATGGTCAGCCTAGAACGCGGTCAGAAGGCAAAGAACAGTTCAGAAGGGCAGGGTGGCCACAGTGCTCTGCGTAAAAGGAGCAGCCACCTTGACCTACCTCAGGGGCGCCGCAGACGGCCTGGCCAGGTTGGCTCAGGAGGCAGCGGCCAAGGTCAAAATGCTGACCAGCCCCATCGCCCCTTCCAACCTGTACTGTGAGTGTGAGCGACCAGGAACTGGTGACCACGTGTTACGGTGTCCTTGTGAAACATGAAAATATGACCCGCTTGGATTGGCATGTTGGGTACATTTTGTGTTAAAACACAAAATTCTTCGTGTAAAAGGTAGGCACATAAGAAAGTAAAGACACGTAGGCACCTAAGAAAAACAGCCAGGAGCTGCCGCACGTGACCCAGGGGAAGGTGAGCAATTTTCCACCCCTCCCAGGCTTTTCTGTCATAGGAGACCTGGTGCCTCTTACCCATCCTTCCTGTCACCACAGGCATCAGTGGATCCCAAGGTGCGCCTACCGCCAATGGGACCAGTGACTTCTGGTCCCCAAGCAGATGCATTACTGATGCATTAGCCCTCACACCTGCGGGGCCTTTTGGAGACCTCTTTAAATCTTAATTCTGTGCCGCGCCAGCACCCTCTGCTGGTAGACGTTCATCAATCAGGTGTTTCTCCAGCTTGCAGTGTCCCTGGAGTGTGAGTTCTTTGCTCCAAACTCTCTTTTCTTACCTTAAAATCACAGACTGACAAAGGACATATGCTGTTTACATGCTTCCATGGATCCAGCAAAATATACTATAAAAAGCACCATGAACTAGTCAAAATCCCACTTGATGAGATTTTTTTTTTTTTGCTTAGGCAAAACAAAAAAATACACCTATATACATCAACAGCAACATCAGCATACTTATGTATCCACCTACACATATGTATATATTTTTGTGCCTAAGCCATACTTCATACCTCTTTGAAGTATGAAACCTGGTTGTATAAGCTGGACTGCAAACCGCAAGATCAGCGGTTGGAAACTGCCAGCATTTCTGAGGGAGAGAAGCGAGGCGTTTCTACTTCCGTAAAGAGTTAGAGTCTCTGAAACAAACGCACAGGGGCAGTTCTACTAAGGTTGTCCTGTAAGGTTGGTGTGCATCAGAAATGACAGAATGGTGGTCAGTTGAGTTGAGCTGACTTGACTTGACTTGAAATATGGGGAAACTAACAGCAGTTTTAATATCTTGGTGATGATTCCTAAAATTAAAACCATGATTAAACATGGTTTTATGTTGAAAAGGTTTTGAATATTCTCACTCACTTTAGGCTTTAAAAAGCGTATGGCGGCATTTACATCTTCTAGCCACTCTGTGCAGCCACTACTGAAGGCTGGTTCATGTAATATGGTCTCTTATGCCTGGGCCTCAAACCATCCACACACTAAGCACCACTCATGTGTTAACAGTTGTTATTATAATTGCTGCTTCCTGAGGAGTGGGTTTTTTCTATACCTAGCTATAGAGTCCAGAAATATGAAACCTTGTTATGGGAACAGAAGCAATTAAAATAACTTAGCCTCTATATTTAAATGAAAGCTTTGAAAAATCAGTTAGCCAGACCTTTAATTAAGCTTGCAAGAGTCCTGGTGGCCCTTGCAGTTTAGTGCTTATGCTTTGGGCTGCTAAATGCAAGGTCAGCATTTGAAAACCACCAGCCACTCCACAGGAGAAAGATAGGACTTTCTGTGTGAAGGATTGCAGTCTGGGAAACTCCTAGGGGCAGTTCTATCCTGTCCTATAGGTTTCTGTGAGTCAGCTTTCACTCGATGGAAGTGACTTTGGTGTGGTGGTGCTGTGGGTTAGGCATTGAACTGCTCAACTGATAGGTCACTAACCATTTTTTCTGTAGGAGTAGGCTTTTCCACCCCTTTGGCATTGGGTACAGTCATGTGAGTATAAAATCCTATGCCTAACTATCAAGGTATATCATGGCTGACATCAGATGGAACTTCATTGAATGCAGAAAATACAAGAAAGGTGTTTACGTGTGTTTTATTGACTGTGCTAAAGCATTAGGCTGTGGATTAGGACAAACTATGCCTCGCCTTGAAAAGAATGAGAATTCCAGGACACTTCATGAACTCGTAGGAATACTGCATGATTTAAAATCAGGAAAGGAGTGTATCAGATATGTATCCTCTCACTATGTTACTCAATCTGTATATAGAGCAACTAATTAGAGAATCCGTGTTATATGAAAAAGAATGAAGCATCAGAATTGGGGAGAAGGCTTATTAGCAACCTGTGATATGCCGATGACACAACCTTTCTTGCTGAAAGGGAGGAGGGTTTGAAGCACTTGCTGATGAAGATGGAGGATTACAGCCTTTGATCTGGATTACAACTCAATGGTAAGAAGGCCAAAACCCCTCCACTCAAGTACTTGGCCGCATTCCATGATGCTCACCTTCCCAACACAATCACTGAAGACACATATGTGCATACGCAAAAGTGAAGAAAGCTGATGGTGCCCAGCTATCAAAAGTTATAGTGGTTGGGGTCTTAGAAGCTTGAAAGTAAACAAGTGGTCATCTAAGAAGCAACAAAGCTCACATGGAAGAAGCACACCAGCCTGTGCGACCACGAAGTGAAGGGATCAGGTATCAGACATCAAAGACTAAAAATTATGTCATAAATGGGAGGGTACCTACAAGCCCATCTGTAGGTGAAGTGACATCCCCTTACAGAAGGGTCACAGGGAGGAGATGAGCCAGTCAGGGTACAGTGTAGCAGTGATGAAATATGCAACTTTCCTCAACTCCTTAAATGCTCCACACACATACTATCATGATTCCAAATCTATGTTACAAATGTGGCTAAAGCAGAGGCTGTACTCTGGTACAGATAGGAACTGGAAACATGAGGAATCCAGGGCAGATGACCCTTTCAGGACCAGTGGTGAGAGTGGCGACAACAGGAGGGTGGAGGGAAGATGGAGTAGATAGGAGAAACCAATTAGAAGGATCTACATATAATCTCCTCCCTGGGATACAGACAACAGGGAAGTGGGTGAAGAGAGACAATGGGCAGTGTACGATATGACAAAATAATAATTTATTCATTGTCAATGGTTCATGAGGGAGGGAAGGAGGGGGGAAATGTGGAGCTAACACCAAGGGCTTAAATAGAAAATGTTTTGAAAATGATGATGGCAACAAATGTACAAATGTACTTTGCATACAATGGATGGGTGTATGGATTGTGATAAGAGTCATAGGAGCCCCCGATAAAATAACTTAAAATAAAAAAGGCCAAAAGTCTCACAACTAGACCCATAGGTACCATCAGCAAATAAATGGAGAAATGATCGAAGTAGCCAATTGCTTGGCTTCACCATCAACGCTCATGGAAGCAGCAGTCAAAAGTCCAAGCGAAGCTTACACTGGGTCAATCTGCTGCAGATCTTGGAAGGCGAGCTTGTGACCTTGAGGACTTAGGTGCGCCTGACCCCAGCCAGGGCGCTCTCCATTGTTTCATATGCATGTGGGAAGTGAACATTAGACATGAAAGACTCAGGAAGAGTCTATGCGTTTGAACTACGGAGCTGGCAAAGAACAAAGAATGCACCAAGGACTGCCAAAAGAACAAAGAGATCTGCCTGGAAAGAAGCACAGCCAGAAAGTTCTTGAGAGGCGAAGATGGACGCACCATGTAGCGTTCTTGAGGTTCCCTAGCAATAATGACTTCATTCCTGCCCAACCCCCTTCCACATTCCCCTTCCAAATATGAGGAAACACCCCTGTGGCCTACAGAAGTTGGTGCTAGATACTGGCATGAACTAGGGTTCACTTGAAAGGAAAAAAATCAGCCACAGAACCCAGACCAAAGGGACACATTTCCTAGTGATCATTTCCTGTCATAGAGGACACCACCAGGCTACCCTGACCAGAGAGAGCAGTTGTAATAAGTCTTCTTAATGCACTGGGCAAGCTACTTGGTTTCTTTGACCTTCAGTTTCTGCATAAATGCTATGGAGATCGCAGCCTCACATTATGGAGACCTTGGAAGAGGTGATAGTGACAACTTATGTGGAGATCATTTATAATACACCCAGACCTAGTATGTATTTTTTAAATTTATCTCATTTAATATCAACACCAACACTAAGAGGTAGCAACTGTAAACTGTATCAATGACAAGAGGACCAAACAAATAGAGACCAAACTATGGCCCTTACTCACCCTTCAAGTCTGGAAATGAGTTCACCCCATAGCTCAATTTTCAGCCTAACAGTTTTCAGCCTTGCAGATGAGTCTGCAAGGGGGTTAATAACACTAGGGAGGTCCACACACCTAAGAACAGTCAACCACGTGAGATCAAAAGGAAAGAAGGAGCAATGGAGACAGAAAACACAGGGAGGACGTGAGGCGATGTTACAATATAGGGATAACAATCAATGAAATGAAACAAAATGTGTACAAACTGCTTAAAAGTGATCTCTGAAGACCTTCACTCACTTCTCAATAAAAAAAATGTTTAAAAAATAATTTTAAGAAATGGAAGTCTCCACTCAAGTACTCCCTCAACACAAGAACATTTTGTTCTAATAACCTAGCATTCTGTGATGCTCACCTTTCCTACACGATCATTGATGATAAAATGGGTACATAAGTAAATGTGGTGAAGAAAGTTCATGGTGCCTGGCTATCAAAAAATTTAGCATCTGGGGTCTTAAAGGCTTAAAGATAAATAAGCAGCCATCTAGCTGAGAAACAACAAAGCTCACAAGGAAGAGGCACACTAGCCTGTGTGATCATGAGGTGTTGATAAAAAATCATATTGATGTGAATGAGGGGAGGTCAGAGTGGAGACCCAAATAGAGACCAAACTATGGCCCTTACTCACCCTTCAAGTCTGGAAATGAGTTTATCTGTAGACAATTGGACACCCCCTAACAGAAGGGTCATAAGGAAGAGAAGAGCCAATCAGGATAGCACCAGTGAAACACATAGCTTTTCTCTAGTTCCTTAATGCTTCCTCCCCATTCCCCACTATCTTACCCCAAATCTACCTTACAAATCTGACTAGATCAGAGCAAGTACACAGATACAGATAAGCGCTCACAAACCAGGGAATCCAGGACAGATAAACCCCTCAGGACTAAGAAGGACAGTAATAATACCAGGAGGGCAAGGGGAAGGTGGGAGGAGAAAGGGGGAATCCATCACAATGACCAACTTTTAACTCCTTCCCAGGGGGACAGACAACAGCAAAGTGGGTGAAGGGAGGCAGCGGTCGGTGTAAGACATGAAAACATTTTTTTATAAATTATCAAGGGATCATGAGGGAGGGAAGGGGGGTGAGCCGATATCCAGGGCTCAAACAGAAAGAAAATGTTTTGAAATGATGATGGCAACAGAGGTACAAATGTGCTTGATAGAATGGATGGGTGGATGCGTTGTGGTAAGAGCTGTAAGTGCCCCCAATAAAACCATTCTAAAAACAGAAATGAAGAAGAAAATTAGACAAAATGAAAAAAGAAAATAAGACAAAATCAAAGCATAATGGGGTTAAGTAACGAGTCTAAATGAGAGTGGTTTGGTCAGGACTCAAACACAGAGAGGAATCTGGCAATGAAGTTCAACACTGAACCTCTACTGTCTGTCCACTACAGGAGTGTCCTGGCATGCACTAGCCATATGTATGGTGTGTGTGTGTGTGTGTGTGTGTGTGCTGCACCAATCATATCTATGTAGCCAAGTAAGTCAAACAGTGTTACTCTGTGGTTCCAGAGCCTATGTACATAGGTTTATCCAAATAGCACATGCCTAAACATCTTCTATGGTCAGTAGATGGCTGCAAACAACTTCTCTCAGGAATAGATTTATCTTAGTCTTGTTGAGATGTCTTCCAAAAAAATAAACCCAATCACAACAACGGCTTCCAGAAGATCTGTTGGGCCATTTAGATTCAATGCTGATCAGTCAGTTCAGAAAGTGATGGTGGTTGTGCTCTTTGCTTTCAGTTACAAAGGGGCCGCCTTGTGACAACGATGAGGATAGCATGGGACCGGGCAGTGTTGCAGTGTGTTGTGCACAGGGCGGCTGGGTCAGAGCCCGCTCACTGGTACTGTGCAGTAACAACAGACACCCCCATTCAAAGGCACTGTTTCATCCCCTGCTCTCTGTATTTTGCGTCCATGTATCACAGGAGGACGTGAGCGTTGTCATTTGCTTGCTTACTTTCTAAGGTGGACTAGTATGGCTGACCTATAGAATTGTAAGACAGAGCAGGGGAGGGGGCTGAAGATCTCTTCTGTGGAGAAAGATCCAGTTCCTGAGTGTGGCAGCCACCTAATCTGATGTCAATTTGAAGATTAAGTGTGGGGGGGTGGAGTCTAGCCTGTCAATCTGGAGATAGCCAATAAGACCTCTGTGTGGGCATGGCTTTCTCCTCTGAGGATGCTGGGAAACCCAGTGGTATTTCCCCTTTGGAGGTGGGAGACTCATGACTCACTCCCTGGGAGACATGGCAGCTGACAAGACACATGGCAGCATACTGATAGACCCTGATCCCTGGAAACTGAAGGAGCAAAGGGAGACCCCTGCCAGTGCTGAGATGCTTCTCCCGCCACTGAATACACAAGATTCTGTATCCACTGACCTGCGATTGTCCTGGTGTCATTGCATGTGCTTTGTGAGTCTGAGGAGGATTTATAGATTGATACTTGTGTTAGTCCAGGTAGACTAGAGAAACAAATTCATAAACATGCACACATTTATAAGAGAGAGGTTTATATATAAGAGCAACTGTACATGAGGAAAACATCCCAGCCCAGTCCAGTTCAAGATCATAAGTCTGATATTAGCCCATATGTCTGATACCAATTCATAAGTCCTCTTCAGACTCACAAAGTACATGCAGCGACACCAGGACAATTACAGGCCAGTGGGTGCAGAGTTCTGTGCATCCATGGTGGTAGAAGCATCTCAGCACTGGCAGGGGTCTCTATGTGGCTTTTCCAGTTTCAGAGATCTGGTTCCATCAGGGTAAGCCTATGTGGCTTCTCCTCCAGCTCCTCCAGTTTCCAGGACTCAGAGTCTATCCACATGCTGCCGTGTTGTCCTGTCAGTAGACCCTATCCAAGAGACTGAGTTGTAAGTCTCTTATCTCCAAAGGAAAAATTCCGCAAGATTTCCCAGAATTCTCAGGAGAAAGCCATGCCCACACAGAGGTCTCATTGGCTAGCTCCAGATTAACAGGCTAGACTCCACCCCTGCACTCCTAATCATGAAATTATCACATGAGTACATGACTGCCACAGTATCGGATACATGAGCTAATAGCTAATATCAGACTTATGACCTTGGACTGGACTGGGTGTTTTCTTGATGTACAGTTGCTCTTGTATATAAAGCTCTTTCTTATACACATATGCATGTCTATGAGCTTGTTTCTCTAGTCTCCCCAGACTAACACACTGAGGAAGACCCTACTCCAACCCAGAACCAGAAAGGGATCTCAAGTTTCCGAATTTCCAGCTTCTGCTCTGCTCACTTTCCCACCTGGGGCAATCAAACCCAAAGAAAGTGTGTACTTGAGAGTCTTAAGTGTCTTGCAAGAGTCTTCAAGAAGCATACATGTGAGTGGCAAACATGAGTTCTTTAGTTAGCAACATTCTTTTTTAAGAGTCATTTAAGGGCTGCAACATACACGGTCAGGTTCTCTTGTTCTGAATTGTCACTGAGCAATTACTAAATGCACTACTGATCATGCCTGGCATTTGGCTTCTCTTTTTTTTTTTTTGGGGGGGGGGGGGCATCACTGCCATCAGGTGGTGGGAGTAGGAGGCCCAGCCTTTGCTCCGTGGAGCTGGAATCGAACCTCCATCCCAGTGGGTCATAATCCCGTGCACAACCACTACGCCACTGGGGCTCAGCCCCAGCATGTGGCTTCTTGACCTTAGCCAGGCTCTGATTTGAACAGAGTCGCTGTGGAAGCAGCTGTTGGAGAGCATTTTCATTTCTTCTACATTTTCACACTGGTCTATGTCAAGTTCAAGGGAGAAGTCTGGGATGCAAAGCCCTTGAACTTCCACCCAGTGGACAGCAGATCTCTTTCACACAACCTCCTGAGAAGGCGAGAAAAGGTTTAAACCCCGTTGTGATTTACGTCACAACATGTTGTCCTTGTGATGAAATACACCCTTCAGAAACCTAGATGTCTTTTTCAGAAGCTGTCCACCTTGACCGGCAGCAAAGAAGGGCTTCAATGTGAGACCTCTCCTTTGTGAGCAGCGTTCACTGTGACCTTGAACTGGAATGCTAAAAGGCACCTCTGCTGCTAATGGTGATTGGATAGTTTCTGGCTCATGTGTTCAGAGTAGACTTTCTAGGTGGCAACCTTTCAAAAACAAGTCACCAGGCTTTCAGGTATCTTGGGGTGGGGTTGAACAGCCAACCTTTCAGCTAGTAATCAAGTATTTAGCCATTTGCTCTGTCTAGAAGCTCCAGAGATAGCTCCAGGCTTTTAATTTCCCAGTGGCAACTCGAGCATGTATATTGACTTTGCCAACTCAAAAAGCATATCATATGTACACTTTCCACATGAATGGTGCTTTGGTTTAAAATTATTTTGAATTAAGGGTGGATTGCCCCAGAGGTAGAAATTCAGGAAGTTTCCTTATCCCCATAAGATCTGGCATATCCAGAAAGCAATCAGGGGTCCAGGCTCCTTCTACCTCCCTGTGGCAGTCATGTGCTTATGTTAATTTTATGATCGAAATGTAGGGGTGGAGTCTAGTCTGTTAATCTGGAGATAGCCATTGAGTAGCCAATGAGGCCTCTATGTGGGCATGGCTTTCTCCTGAGACTTCTGGGAAATCTCGTGATATTTCCCTCATGAAGATGAGAAGCTTTCTCCCCAGTTGTTGGGAGTTAGTTCTGAGAGGCAATTAATCATGGACAAGATGGCAGCGTCTGAGGAGCTGGAGGAGCCGGCAGAGAGACCACACAGCGTTGCCCTGATGGAGCCAGACCTCTGAAGCTGGGGTGGCCACATGGTGACCTCTGCCAGTGATGAGTTGCTTCTGCTGTTGATGGACCCTGAGCCCTGGAAGCGAGGAGCCATGGGGCCAGTGCCGGGATTCTGCACACACCGACCTGTGACTTCGTGAGTCAGAAGACTATATAGACTGATATTGGGCATATGGGTTAATATCGGACTTATGACTTTGAACTGGACTAGGCTCAATGTCTTGTTCCTCTTGTATATAAACCTTTTCCTTATACCTATATGCATGTCTATGAAATTTGTTCCTCTAGTCTGCCCAGACTGACACACTCCTCATCCTGGCACCTTTACTTAGTGCAGGGCTCTCACCCCTGGGGGCACAGATGGTACCTGAGCTCCAGCCATCAATCCACATTCCAGGCAGTAAAACAAGGGGAGGTGAAGAATAAACACTACCCCAATCAGCCCAGAAATCTCCTGTGACAACTTCTGTTTCCATTTCACTGACCATCACTCGGGAAAGGTGCGTATCCAAGAGGGACAGGATGCTAAAGAACTCGGTTTGCAATTCTGCCCATGAACTGGCTTGTTTCCTGTTTCCAACAATGCCGTGAGAACATCCACATTAATATTTTAGGTCAACAAAATCATTCTCTCTCCTCCGGCACCTTTGGTACAGTCCTAGCACATATTTCCAAAATTAGAAGCATCGTTTGGGCTCCAGTCTTTGCATGGTAAGCCTTGTCCTCCTACTGAAAGCACACTGTGTACTCTGCCCCCTCTGCCCCTCCTCCCCCCCCATACACACACCTGGGTCCAACACTTGTGAGACATCTTCTCAAAGACACATATGACACTAGAGACTGATGGTGGCAAAGAAGAGGAAACGGGGAGATCTAGAAGACGTCACCTCGAATGGAGCTGGACTAAGACGGGGCTACTTTGCTCCTGGGTTATTTCTGCTTACAAGGCACTCAATGAAGCGGCTCTGTTCTGTGGAATCTGATTCAATGAGCAGAGAAAGCAGGGGCTGACGTCGTTCTCTGGCAGGCAGTCAGGAAGATCCGGCTGGCTTCCCTGGACCGAGGTGTCACTCTGCCTGTGGTCAACTGAAGCTTGGGGTCACCGTCAAACATGAGCGCGGCGTCACCCGACCTTCTGTGCATCCGGGGTGTCACGTGTGACCTGAGCTGCCCTCAAAGAGAACCGTGGATACGAAAGGTCATTGGCATCGCGGAGAGCCCTATCGAAGGCCATTGTTCCTCTCAGGACCGTGCCAACAGATGCAGGTGTGACAGGCTGATTAAAAACCACTCTGCAGCCAGCAATCCATGTGCTGCTAAAATGAGCATCCTCACACGCACGCCAGACAGCATCGAAACAGAGATGACAGCACATCAGGGAGCAGGGGCCAGCCTCATTCCCTAGGGGGTATAGCATTAGCCCAAGGTGAGCCTGCCCCGCTCTCACTGCCAGGAGCCCTGAAAACACTCTGCACCCCTCCTCTGGACTCCACAGTGCCACTCCACTATCAGGATCAGATGTCATGATCCTCTTTGTCAACCTGGGGGGGGGCGGATTTTAACAAGCAAATCGTGAAGAATGCCCCCAGCATAAGGTAACTTCTCATGCTAGCTGGATCCCACATGCTGAAGCTTGCTTCTATTTGTGACCTAAATCCCAGAGGAGCAAAGAGCACCAATGGCTGTGGGGGTGGGGGGGGGGGCCTGGAAAGAACACTAAGGTTGGGGAGCAGAACCAAGGGCAACGATCCTGAGAAAGCAGCCAGAAATGAATGGGCTCACCAAAGGGGCTGGACAAGGGGCAGAAGTCAGCTCCCGGATATCGGTGGCGGCAGGGCCACGTGAGACCAGAGTGCCTTCAGGATGAGCTGTTCGTGTCACTGCTCAATGACTCTGCAGACTGCTTTCCCATCTGTCTGGTCCAGCAGCGTGGCAACAAGAGAAAAGGGAAGACACACCATTGACCTCAAACCAGTTCTGCTGTATGGTGAGCTCGTGGGTGACAGGGCCGAGCCACTCCGGCCGGTGTTCTTCACAGTGACCTTTATGGAAGCGGAGCTCCAGGCCTTTCTTGTGCAGCACTGCTGGGTGGATTTGCACTGCCGCCCTCTGAGGGCATAGGATGAGTCCAGCGCTGGGCCAATGCTGAGCAGAAGGATATTTAAACAATTATTTTAAACCTGTGTACTTAATGTTGCCGTTTTTAGGTGCCCTTGAATCCATCCTGACCTACAGCCACCCCTGCACAACAGGACAGAACACCGCCCAGCCCTGCACCGTCCTCCCAACCGTCCCCACACGTGATCCCATGGCTACAACCACTGAGTCAATCCATTTCCTTAAGGGAATTCCTACTCTTGACTCCTCCTCTGCTTTACCGCTTCACCTTATACTGATGCACACAAGGGGTGGGGGGATCAGAGCGTAGACCCAAAGCCTATCTAGGGAGAGACAACTGGACATCCGCTCACAGAAGGGTCACAAGGAAGGGATGAGAGAGCCCAGGGTGCAGTGTAGCACTGACAGAACACACAACATTCCTCTAGTTCTTTGATGCTTCCTCCCCCCACATCATAATCCCAGTTCTACCTCATAAATCCAGCTAGGCCCGAGCACGTACACTGGTACTGATAAGCGTTCTCGGCACACAGAATCCAGGACAGATAAACCCCTCAGGACTAATGGAATAGTGAAACCATGAAGTTAGGGGGGAGGTGGGAGGAGAAAGAGGAAAAAAGGGGAACCGATCATAATGATCGACGTATAACCACCACAACCACCCTGAGGGAGTGCACAACAGAAATCTGGGTGAAGGGAGACAGCGGATGGTGTAAGATATGAAAATAACAATAATTAATCATTTATCAAGGGTTCACGAGGGTGGGAGGGTTGGAGAAAAAAAGTAAAAAAGAGTAGATGTTTTGAAAATAGTGATGGCATTACATAGGAGGAGGAGAGCAGGGTGGGGACCTAAGGCCCACTGGGGGGTAATTGGTCACCCCTTTACAGGGGAGACACCGGGAGGAGACAGACCAGTCAGGGGGCAGCCAGGCAGTGATGATGCATACAAGTTTCGTCTGGTTCCTGAAGCCTTCCTCCCCGTCCCCCAACCATCATGGTCCCAACTCTACCTTGCAAATCCAGATGGACTGGAGAAGTCACACTGGCATAGAGGGGAGC
>PVJH01036355.1:0-18863 GCA_004026705.1 Nesogale talazaci | reverse complement strand
ACATATATGTGAAGAGAAACCAGAGTTTGTAAGATCTTGCCTAATATATAATTGCTTTATTTTAATTGTCTACAGCACTCAGTGACAATTGTGCTTGATAAGCAATTAAAATGCATAAATCAAATAAGCCTCTATCAAGCAGTACTGAAAAAGATGACAGTGCAAACATTTCAACATTGCTAAATATAGTCCTAAGATTGACTGATGTTGTTCTTAAAGTCACTCAGGGTTTCCCCTAATGATATCTTCCCAGTATTATCATTATGAATGTGCACAAATTAAAAGGATCACTGCCAAGAACATGGGATTAAGTTGCATATGTATGCACTCAAGAAGACTATTAGAGACGAGTTTAAAGAACCACTGCCCCCAACTTTGGAAGGTTGACTAGTTTTCTGCACAACCCTTCTGCTTACAACTTACATTCATCAGAAAGTATTCTCTGTGGAATCTCTTCTGTAATAAACCCAGATCCATCAAATACTTTATATAATGGTGCAGTACTCACTGCTGATTTGTTAATACGTATGTGGCATTACTTTGCCTGCTCAATACTGATAAGATTGCATACTGTGCACTCTTCTAGTTAGTAGTCTTTAACAGGATAAAGTCTGTTAGTCTTTAACAGGATATAGAGTTACTGGGTTAGCAAGGCTCATGCACTTTGAACACACAACTTGTATTTCCATCACTTAGTGGAAAAGGTAGGTAAATCATAGATTTTAAGATAACATAGATATAATTTTCTATTTAGTAGTTAGTCTTAAACAGGATGTAGAGTTACTGGTTCAGAAAAACTCCTGCGCTTTGTACATGCAACTTGTATTTTCATAGCTTAGTGGAAAAGGTAGATAAATCATTGATTTTTAAAATAACAGATAAAATTTTCTCAAAGAAAACAGTTTCACAGAGTATAAGTTTCATTTTTACCTATATTCTGACAAAATATCTGTGTTTATATTGCACTCGGAGTAATTGAATCTAAAATAATTTAATCACCTCTATCCATACACAACTATATTATCAATCTTTCCTAGTGAATATGGCAATTGCCCATTAAGAATTTAGTCAGTACTTGTTGACTGAGTAAATTATAATTGATGTATTTAATATATTTTTTTCTTTTACTTTAGCCATATTTCATGATATAATTTAAAATTTTCATAGTTTTACCATGTATCATTTGATCTTCACACAAGTTCCTGTTATGTATTTAAAAAATCAGGGGAGGTAGTTGAAGGAAGAAAAACAGGAAGATAAAAGTAAGGAACTAAAGTTGTGGAGGGCATTAGCAGCGGTGTATGTTCGGAAGAAAATAAGATACGATAGAAGTTAAAAGTAGTCACAAAGGTGTGCGTTAGAATGAGGAATTGTGATACTAGGGTTGTTCCTAGTTTGGATATATGTAGGTAGCAAAAATCAAGCATAAAGAGTGGCTGGGAAGACTGTCACCTTTATGCAACAGAAGAGGAAAAAGTCCTAAGAATCAGGAAGCCAACGCAGCCCGTGCTGCTTTGCTAGGCTATCAGGCCCCCAGACTGCTGCTGAGATTCCCGCCCCCACCCCCACTCCTCCTAGGCCGACTTGAGGAGCAAACTTTTTTTCTTAGACCTTGAGTCTAAGTTAAAGAAAGGATTTCTATTTGCTCGCATGATGGTTAAAACCCTGAGTTACAGACTTGCATCTCAGAAAAACTATTTAGCCTTGAATACTGGTCTTATTTTTTTTCCAGTTCTATTATTGGGGGCTCTTACAGCTCCTGTAACATTCAATACATCATAAGTATCATGCATATTTGTACCCATATTTCCATGTTCATTTCCAAATATTTTCCAATTGAGCCCTTGGTAAAAGCTCCTCCCCCCCTTTTTTTAATGAATCATTTTATTGGGGGCTCATACAACTCCCTTCACAATCCATACATATATCAATTGTATACAGGCCACATTGGCACAGTTATTGCCATCATCACTCTCAAAACATCCTCTCTCCACTTAGGCCCCCAGTATCAGCTCCTATATTTCCCTTCCTCTCCCCACCATGAACACTTAGTAATTTACAAATTGTTATTATTTTTCATACTGGACACTGTCAAGTGTATCTCTTCACTCACTTCCCTGTTGTCCATGCCCCAGAGAGGAGACTACATGTAGATCCCTGAAATTGATTCCCCCTTTCTATTCCATCATCCCTCCACCCTATTGGCCTTATTTTTAATGGCCACAGCATTGCTCAAGGATTTTTACTTCATGAACTTCAATTTTTCTTATTGGGAAACAGTGAGACTCATAATATTATTTACCTTCATTTATACACAAATAAATAAAAAGGAAAAAAACAAAAACAAACCTATGTAATACCATGCAGAACATTCCAGGTTATGCAGTCTTATAGGGCAGGACTACTCACAGGGCTTGTATGGCTGTCATTCTTCTCAGCAGTAGACTTGCACATCATGCTCTCAAACATGTTCTCTTGGTGGGAATTGCTCACCTATTCATTGGAGCCCAAGCTGAACAAGTGTGTTAAAATGCACACATACAAACAGAAACAAGCCAGGCAACCACTGTCATCCAGTCCATTCTAACTCACAGTGGCCCTGTACAATGTCGTAGAGTGTACACGTTTACACTGAAGCATATGACTGTGTGTACATCCTATGGTGTAGTTGATGCATTTCAAAGCTTAGTTCATTTAAAAGCCTGATGCACAGTATCATCAGGGCTCTAAATACGAAACAAAATACACTGCCATCACCCTGATTCTGAGTCATAGCAATTCTCTATATAGAGTTTCTCAGGTCACCTAGCTTTCAATAGGAGCAGATAGTCTCATTTTCTCCAGAAGAGCAGCTAGTGGTTTTGAACATCTGACCTTGAGATCTGCAATCTAACTCTTACTCAACAGTGCTACTCCACAAAGGCAAAGTCACTGCCATCTAGTCATTTATGACTCATAGTGAACAAAGGATCCTTAAAATGCAAACATGCTACACATTTTAAATATCCTGAATAGCTATTGGCACATTATGTATTATTGCACAAGGTATGGGAGGTGGAGTGGGCAAGAGCATTTCCCCTAATATTTTATCTATAAGTAAAAAAACAAACAAAACCCCAACTCTTTGCCCTCAAGTTAATGCCGACTTATAAGGATCTCCAGTGGGCTGCTGAGACTGTAACTTCTTATAGGATGGGAGTGGGAAGCTCAGTCTTTGGCTCACTCTACTCATAACCACTACCCCATTGCTCTTATTTCATCATAATTTTTGTATTTATGAAATAGCATACTGGCCATAGTAGATTTCCTAAGAAATTCTTATACCACAAGCTGTCTTATTCAACTATTGACATAATCCCTAACAAAGCTTTCTTTTTGAGATCTCAGTGTGTGAGTAACTTCTGATTTATGTAATGCATATGATGTAAATTTAACATATGTTTGTAACATTATGATAAGTTTATTACATATGACCCATATGCAATGAATTTATTTTTATTAATTCTTTCTGTAGATCCTTGTATGGTAATGTTTGGGTAAAAAATATTTTAGCTATTTCTTCTATACTTGTAATCCTACACATTTGAGATCATCTCTGTAATAGATCGATAATCCCACTCTACTAAATTTGCTACTGTAATAGATTGGTGTACACCTATCTTTCTGTAGAAAAGGCATAAATATTTAACACATTAATTTCAGAATACATATTTTTGTTTCTTTTTATGCCATGTATTATTCTTTTTTGCAATGTGATTTCCTCATTTAACTTCATTCCCTGGTCATGCTAACCTATCAGCATATGCATGTATTTAAAACTATTCCATACAAAAGAATAAAAGTATATAGTTAATATAGTTTAACAATATTCACTAGTATATAGTATTCAAGTACACGCTTAGCATTTTTCTGGAACCGTACATATACTCACTCATTTGATTTTCCCATCCACTGCCCTGTGATCTTCCTGAATTTGGCTTCATTTCATGAGTGTCATTTCTCTGAAGAGGACTTTATAGTTTGGCATTGGACATATGGGTAAATATTGCACTTATGGACTTTATCTGAACTAGCTTGGGATGATTTCTCAATATTCAATTGCTCTTGTATATAATCCTCTTTTTTATACATTTATGAGTCTCCCTGCATTTGTTTCTGTCATCTACCAGACTAACATATTATAGTACCTTGGGATTGGGTTAGCAAGGAAACAAATCATAAAGATGGAGAGTGGAAATTTATTTGATTTCTGCTTCATGGTAGTGTTTCTTCTTTGGCTAGTGAGATGTCAGATATGCCTATGCAGTCTCCTGGGTTGTTTTTTGGAAAGAATATGTGAAGTCAAAGTTTTGATTATTTTGTTTTGTTGAATTCTTTGCTTATTCCTGTGTGAAATGGCAAAAATGAATGTGATTAGTATATATTTCAAGCTCAGGAATAGAAATCGCCTTATAAATTTCTCAGAGACTATGCTGATTAAGGGAAATAGCTGACACAAAATAAAAACGCCTGACAGAAAGCCTAGCTCTGGCTTGATACTCCTAAGAAGTCTAATCCTATAATTTCATATAAATAGAATACTTTAGAGGATTTAGATATGCTAAATATGGATTGCACTTGACTGTTTTAAGAATTGATTTCATTATTTGATTCTACTTTGTTTATACTTATTTCTGCTGTCTATTTTTGGTATAATGATTGATAGAAATGTTTATTGGGAAGTATGAAAATTGAGAGTTTGTAAGCCCACTTGTCTTCAGCCAATGAAATTGGATATTTAAATATGTTTAGAACATGCCTGCCAAGAAGGTTCTGAAGATTAGCCCCACCCAGTGTTTTTGAGTACTAGGGCTATTTGCTTTCTAGGAGAAGTGTCTCAGGGCTGTTGACGGGGGAACAAAAGAACTCTTTGAATTTTGAAGTTTTGAACTCTACTGCTTTTTGTCAGAAGCGGGAAAAAATTCTGGAACTATGGAGAAAACTCCTTGTTAGGACTGAAAATTAAAGAAGCCTGTATGCAAGCTGAAATGCTTGCTAGGTGATCACATGGATCCACTTGTTGAGTGAAAGTGGGAGAAATGTAGCAATGGAAGAGATGAGTTGTGTTAGGCCACTGACACTGTGGACCTGGTTTACAGGAACTAGATAGAAGATTAGAGACTGGTCTGATGTTCACAACTTGGCACAATAGGGCTCAGCTTGTTGAGAATTTGTGATTGGGCCATGGTCTAAAGAGAAGGGAAACAGTGGGCACCATGGTGAGGCTAAGTGAGGCAGCCCACATTGAATTGACCAGTACCCGACTGGATGAAGAGAATGCATTTGAGCCTGAGAACTGGTACATATTGCTGAAGACTTTATGGAAAGCCTGTCCAGATTTGACTTTGCTTATGAATGCAGAATTCAAAGTATCTGAATGGGAAGAAGACTCTTCACATCAAAGAATATGGTGGTCTCCTCAGAGCACTGCATCAGTGTAAATGAGTAGTATAGAAATTGGATACCCTGAATTGGGGGATAAAGGCATGAAGTGGTTGGTTTACAAACTTTCCATAGGTGGGGGAATATATTCACAGGATTTTAGCATTAAGAGATAGGTGTTATTAACTGCAATTGTTAAGGTATAGGATATTTTTGCTTTGTCATTAACAGAATAGTATGTTTAAATTAAGGTGGCATATATTGAATCAGATGCATTTTAGTTTTACCCAGTTAATATAATTAATTATTGTTTGAAAATTATATTTGCCTAAAGCATTATATTAAAGTATCAGTTCAGAGTCAGTTTCCAATAATCCCCTCAAAGTTTGATTATTTCCTTTTCCACAATGAACAGTCACTCTTGTGAAAGACCACAGATCTCTTTAGGGAAGGCTAGAAGAAACCCCAATAGTATAAACCTTTGGTGATGTAGTTGGATACTTTTCAAAGGGGTGTAACTTTCCCCTGATTTGAGTGGTTATGGGTCTGTAAACTGACTTGGTTTGGGGAACTGATTGAGTGGCCATGGCTCTCTATTCTGCTGTTCACCTGATATAGCATTCTTCAGCCTGCACAGACATAAATATTTAGTATGTTTCCCATATATTTCACTTCTAGGGACACTGTGGCTAAGTAGCCAGTGCTATCAGTCCACGAGAGACAGGTTGATTTGATTACTACAGAAACTCTGCTGTCCATCCTGTCTCTGTTGTTTCATTACTGACACCTGCCTTCTACCACCATGAGGTCCAATCAACTCCATTGTAGGCCAATGTTGGTGTTCACTTAGGGCAGTTCTCACTGTTAATCCTGGTGCACATAAAATAACAATCACAGGAGTCTTCAGAGTTGCTGGCACCCTATTCACAAACTTGTACCTTATGGTTGTGCTGAAAGGTATGTCCTCAGAGCACCCCTTTTTTATCTAGATGCATGGCAGTTGTTCTCAACCTGTGGGTCATGATTCACTTAGGGATTGAATGACCCTTTCTAAGGGGTCACCCAATTCATAACTCTAACAAAATTATAGTTATGAAGTAGCGATGAAAATAATTTTATCGTTGAGGGATCACCACATTAAGAACTGGATTAAAAGGTAGTGTCATTAGGACAGTTGAAAAGCTCTGGTCAATGGGATTATTCTGATGGATCCGCTCCAACACACCAATTTCCGTAGGCCTTTGGATGCCCTTTTCTACAGTGTACTAAGAGAGGTCAGGCACTTTAAGTTGATCAGTCTAGGCCATCTGGCAGTCCATGCTTCAGTGAACCAGTCAAATAAGGAGTTAGATCTTCTTTTAACATCTCTCATTGAGATATTGAATGAAGTCTATGTGCTTAGGGGGCCCAATCAAGAAACTCAGACTGGTCGAATGTTACACTCCTTGTACCAGCATTGCATACCCTTAGTAACCATTTCCAGGGATATTCCCTAGGCTTCTGCTTGTACACATAAGAAAACTGGAGGAGACCTTTAAGAATATAGCACACGTCTTCCAGAGTCATCATCTGAACCTCATCTTGAGGAACTTTCTGAGACTTAATTCTAGTTACAGGTGTAGAGGAAATAATGATGATGGGGGTGCCTCTGGGGGCTCTTAGCATAATTTTTTAATGCAGTGGTTCTCAATCTGTGGATCATTGACCCTTTGGGGGTTTGAATGACCATTTCACAGGGGTCACCTGGATCATAATAGTAGAAAAATACTGTTTCCAAGTAGCAACAAAAATAACTTTGTGATTGAGGGTAACCACAACATAAGGAACTGTGTTAAAGGGTCATGGCATTAGGAAGGTTAAGAACCTTTCTTGTACGGCATCTCCCCAATGCAATGCTGCAAATTCACCCTTACCTAGTATTTGAGTTTCAACAGTTTGGTTAATCTGTTCAGGGGTGGGTGGTTAACTGATAGTTTATTAATCCCCTCAGATGGGGCTGTGGGGCGGTGGATCTATTGAATGGACTGGCTTAATCAACTCTAGAGTCTCAATATCCTCTTCTGGATCATCAGCCCCTATCTTCCTATCCCCTGTTTCAGGGTCCCAATTCTTTCCAATTAATGCCCTTACTTTAATAACGGACACTGTTCTAGATCTGCAATTCAGCTGACGCTGTGATTCAGCTACTCTTGTGATGAGACTCTGGATTTGGTTTTCAGCAATGTCAGCTCTATACTAGAGGAGAGAATATTCTCTCCTGCAGACGACTTCAGGTCTGTTATTTGGCACTGGAGTTCTGAGAAAATTGCTTTCCTTGATCAATATTTTCTATTGTAAGGAGAACCCGTCAAACATCTTGCCTAACAAAACTGCTGGAAAAGGTCCAATACACTATCACCCAGAACCTCTCCGCTCACTAGCACTTCATCTAGTGGAGGTGATACTGTGGATATTAGTTTTACTGCTTTACAGCATGGATTAACACCACCCACTCTAGTAATAGCAGCAGGTGTCAAAATATATGTGTGTATGTATTTTAAAGGAGCTGTGGTGATGCTCTGGTTACACATTAGAATGCTAAACTCCAGGTCAGCAGTTTGATATCACCAGCAATTCCAAAGAAGAAACATGAGGCTTTCTACTCCTAAAAAGGGAGTTACATTTTCAGAAACCAACATGGACCATTCTACCTTTCCCTAGAGCAGTGGTCAGCAAATTACGGATTGAGAGCCATATGCGGCTTCTTCAGTGTGAACATGCAGCTCTGAGGTAACCTTGAAAATCTTTGAAGGTTATTATTTCAGATCACTGTGATTTCATGTGTTTGGAAAAACATATTTAAGGCTCTAGAGACATTTTAAAGTTGTTAGGAGAGATAGGATTGATTCTTTCATTCAAGAGTGCCAACCCCTGCCCTAGAGTGTTAATGTGAGTCTTTCACTCTAAGGAAATGAGGTGTGTGTGTGTGTGTGTGTGTGTGTGCATGCACACACACTCATGCAGTGCTATGCATCAAGGCTGAAGTGAACGCAGCTAACAGCAACTACATACATATGCATACATGCAATTGTCCCACTCCTGAGCCTGTTATTCCAACCCAAGTAACAATCCAGCCCCTTGAGGGCCTTTCTTTTTTCACTGACCTTTCATTTTACAAAACACGAGGTCCTTCTCTAGGGATTGGTCTCTCCTACTTATACACACACACACACACACATTGAAAGCAATATTGTTGTCAAAACTTATCAGTCTTTTTTTTTTTTAGTATTTTTTTCTTGTATCACGGCCTTCTGGTGGTGGGAGTAGGAGACCCACCCTTGCTCCTGGAGAGCTGTTGCTGGATTTGAACCTCCAACCCAGTGGGCCGCAGTCCCGTGCACAACCACTATGCCACCAGGCTCAGCCCACTTATCAGTCTTTTTAAGATGTTTTCTGTTCTTGTTTTGTTTGCACTGAGAAAAAATAAAGATCTTTGGTGTTAACTCCCCCTTAATATAAATGAGAGCAAGAAGAACAAATCATTAGGGTCTATTTACCAAATATAATGTTATCCATCCATTTTGATAATGATAGAATATATTTTGGGTAACTTGGTCTCATTTTTATGAGCCTTATTGTATGTCATTCAAGAGTTTTCACGGAGTTTCTGATTCTATATGAAACATTCAGTTAATGATATCCCTGAGTTTTATCCCATATACAAATATCCTACATGATTAATAATAACGATATATCTAATGTTAAATATTTTAAAGCTGTCGACTATAATAATCTTTTCATATCTTTTTTTAATTTAGCAGAAAAATATGATCTATATTTGGAGGTAACCAATAGGTTATGATATCAAAAATGTATCACCAATCTTCCTCCTTCCTGTAGGCAGGACCTTTTCCTCAGGCAGGATGAACTCAGTGAAGTCCTTCTCAGAGAGTGAGTTTGCCCTCCCGAGTTTTGAAAAAGGAGATTACATGTATGAAAAGAGTTACTTTCACTCAATATAATGCTAAAAATTACCCTGCAATATGATCATAGTTTAACTTAATTTGTTTGGAGACAGATAATTTCTGTATACTATTGAAACAAATGCATAATGTTATGAACAATATATCTATTTAATTATTCTATTTTACATAGTACACATTTTGGGATAGCTTTGGTTTAGCGCTAAAGATTAATAATCGTTGCTGGCATGGCAAAATTTGTTCTAGTGTTAAGTATTAAAAATGTAATAGATGCTAATACTTGTAACATATGAATTTGGTGTTACATTATTTATATTATGTGCTAGAAAAGTGCCACAGAAAATACTATGTTCTAGTTACATTATAAAATAAAATTAAAATGGTTAAATTATTCGGTGTAACTTTCATAACAATAACAGCAGAGTTGACCGCATACATTTTCATAAGGTAATTTCCTTGTGACTAAGAAATATTCTGCTTCATTGGTATTCTTCTGCAATACTGTTTTAATTCTGTATTCTCAGGACACAAACAAAGTGAGAATTGGGAAACTGAGAACTTAGAGGTTCCAAGTATCATGTAACCTAATTAATACATCAGAATTGCTTTGTGACTTTGCAAATGTAGCTGCAATTGAGGAAGTAAAGTACTTCTAGTTTATTCATAAGTGTCCTCATTGTAGTCTGCTTTGTAAATAGGTGGGAGCTAAATTTAATAACTTAATTTAATAACAATTTACACCATATTGTTACTAGGGCAGCAGTTGGCATTTAAGAATAAAAAAACTTATGGGAATAATTTTTATTATTCAACTTAATTTATTTGAGCTGACAGTCTATTAGTGATACTAACAGTAGGTAATATATTTGTATTTCTGTTATGTATCCAAATTTAGATGTGCATATAGTAAATCATTTAACCTCCAAGGGATTCTATAAACTTGAAATTATGAACTCCCTTTGACAGATGACAAAACAGAGAAATAGCAATGTTCAGAAAGTTGCGTACCCTTACCAGCTAATAAATACCATTTTAGCAGCTGTTTTCTTTGACAAGTTTTTCTGCCTCTATGAATCACTGATATCTCATTTATAAAAGAACAAAGCAATTAATAAAGGATTGGAATAAATTTACATTAGTCTATGGTCCCAGATCAGAGTTGCACTTTTAGATGTCAATAGGAATCACTGGGAAGAGAGAATGGAGGTGAAGTACATTTGAGAAATAGAGACCCGACCATTTTTCTCAGTGTTCATTAGCACTGGGTATGATCATTTCTGAATCAAGCATGTTTGCTCTATTTTTTTGTTTTGTTTTATATTTTTGTGGGCATCACTGCCCCCTGGTAAGAGTAGGAGGCCCAGCCTTGCTCCTGGAGAGCTGCTGTTGGATATGAACCGCCAACCCTGTGGGCTGCAGTCCGATGCTCAACCACTACGCCACCAGAGCTCAGCCCTCATTTGATCTATTGATTATGATAACTTTCACATATTTACATGGCCAGTGTTTTTTTTTCAAAAATGTATTCTGAAAACACTGAAGACAATTTCAAGTTGAAATCACATAAAGCTTGGTCCATATCTAAAATTTTGATTATCTTATGTTTCAAGGCTGATTCTGATTGAAAACTTCAGAGTTTACTGTTAGGCAATTTTTTGGAATTCTTCCAGCTCTTCAAATTCTACCTTTTCCCCCCTTCAATTTTCAAATTACATATGAGGACCTTACTACTCACACTTTCTTGGGATCAAAAAGTCATTCAAGACACCCGATTTTAAATTCTCCTTCTTTTACATGAATATGCTCACTTATAAATGGGATTCTAGAATCTTTGGAACAATTTTTCCCACTTGTCTCCTTTATTCTTTGCTCTTCTATTTCTACTCTGATTTGGGTTTTTATTTTATCTTTTTTATAGTCTATGTCATATACTTTAGTAAGTGCTCAAACTTTAAATATTTATATATCTTATGCATGCACATACATGCATTCATGTACAGTAAGAGTGAAGGATGCTTTAATATTATGCTATGTGTCAATCTTCCTTAGGGGATAGGAAGTTTCATCCTAATATATGTATATATGTGTATATGTATACACACATATTCACACACATACATGTTATAGATATTGGAGGCTTGCTTGTCATATTATTCTGGCTGTAAAAACTCAAATAGTGTATGGAGTCAATCACCGTTATAATAAGATTATTTTTGGATAGTGTTTTAAATCTGAGTTAGATAGAATTGTGACACACTTCCAAAATATGCTTGCTGACTCTTTTTCTAAATATAAATCTTGTACAATACTCATATTTTTGTCTGTCTCCACTACTAGGATGAAATGTGTATATAATTCTTGAAAGCAAGTTAGAGAGAGAGAGATACTAACTCACCAGAACCACTATCACAAAGTAAATTTTGACCTATAATGACTCCATCTTTCTTTATGTGAGCGGACAGGCTCATCTTTCTTATTGGAAACAGCTGGTGGGTTTGAAGCACTGAAGCTGTCAGCAGCAGCATAGACCGCAACCATGAGGACTATCGCGGTCTTTACACCTATACATCCACAGATAGGTATAGATAGATAGATAGATAGATAGGATAGATAGATAGATAGATAGATGATAGGATAGATAGATTACATAGATATATTCAATAAATGACTTATTTTTAGCACCAAGCATAATGTTGAACACTAAAAAATGCCAAAGATTTTTAATCTATATTCTAATGTATCCTAAAATATTTATAGTGATTATATATGGCCCCAATTTTTCATTTGAGAAACAATTTTATTTGGATGATTTTGTTTGGGCTTTCAAAAACCCTCCAATGAAGTATTAATATTGTTTGTATTTTGAAGGTATAAAGCAAAGGCATAAGAGAATTAAAAATGAACTGACATCCAAGGGTAATGATTGTACTTGAAAGATGTGTGGTAGTTACATAGGAAGAGAACAAAATCAGAGTTATATGGGGACAAATAAATCAAAGAAGCAAAAGTCTGTGGATGAAAATAATAATTATGGTTCACAATTTGAGTGCTGTAGAGCAATGCATCGATTGTTTATGTATTTGTCTGGAAAGTTAATCAAAGGTTTCTCACCTTTATGAAAACTGTTCTTACATATCCATTGAATATAATCCCAAATTTCAGATTCTAAGACCATATCTCAGTCACTGAGGGAACTTTAAAATGTTTATGAAAAACTGGAGTTAGAAGAAAATGAAAGTTGCCCCCAACCTCCACTCCCATTTTTAAAGCTTCCTTGGATATATTGCCTTAAGATCACATTTGAATTTCCTTTATTTAACTTTGAAAAATTATTCTTGGAAAAATGTTTAATCTTTGATTGGGAATTTATTTATTTATTTATTTATTTATTTATTTATTTATTTATTTATTTATTTATTCATTCATTCATTCTACATCACTGCCCTGGGGGGAGTAGGGAGCCCAGCCTTGCTCCTGGAGAGCTGCTGCTGGATTTGAACAGTCAACCCTGTGGGCTGCAGTCCCACACAAAACCGCTATGCCACTGGGGCTCAGCTTTGGGTTTGGGTTGGGAATTTCATATCTTACCCCCTCCCTGCCCGAACTCTGTAAATAGATATAATATGCTTGGTTGCTTCGTGGTATAATGGGCTTCCCACCGACTCGGTAACCAAAAGGTCAGTGTTTGAATCCCACCAGTGAACAACTTTTTGGAAGGAAATGAAGCCTTTGACTTCTGTGAAGATCTAAAATCTGGGAAAACCAAATGGGGCAGTTTTAATTCTATATTATAAGATCATTATGAGTAAAGAAAGCAAAATGTCATCAAGAAGACAGGAAAGGAAGAGATGATCAAAGTGAATGTCAGAAGATACTCTTAGACTTACCCTTAGTCATAGAGTGGCTAAAGCAAATGGAAAGAAGAATAAAGTCAAGGAGTTAAACAGAAAATTTCAAAGGACAGCTTGAGAAGTGATAGCCAAGTATTTTAACTAACTGTGCAAGGACCTAGAACTAGAAAACCCAAAAGGAGAATATGCTCACCATATATGCAACTGAAAGAACCGAAGAAAAAATCCAATCCTCAATTTGAAATTGACAAATGTTATAAAACAAGATATTGAATGGGGCAGGAAGCATCAAGAGAAGATGGAAGGAGTACAGCGAGTAATGTACCGAAAAAAAAAAACAGTCTACTATTTCAGGAGGTAGAACATGAGCAAGAACCAATAGCTAGAAGGACTGAGTTCAAGGTGCACTGAATGAATTAGCCAAAAGGAAGATGACAGGAATTGACTGATTACCCGTTGAACTGTTTCAGAAAACTGAAGAATACTGGGAAGCACTCACTAGTCTATACCAGGAATTCTGGAAGGCAGTTACTTGACAGAAACTGACTGAAAAAGATGCATTATCTGTTCCCAGTCCAAAGAAAGGTGACCCAGCAGAATGCTCAAGCTACAGAATGATACCATTGATATTGCACGAGTAAAATTTTACTTGAGACCATTCAACAATAATTGAAGCAGTACAGACCAAATTCAGAAGAGAATATGGGTCATGTGATGTCATTGCAGATGCAGATGGAGATTGGCTCAAAGAAGTGAATACCAGAAAGATGTTTCCTAAACAGAGTGAACAATACTAAGCTGTGGATTCACTTGACAGGAATGGAAATTCCAGAACATTTCATTGTGCTCATTTAAAACTTATATATGGATCCAAGAGACAGTTTTCCAACCAGAAAAAAGGGATACTGCATGACTGATACTCTGGAAAGGTATGAATCAGTGTTGTATTCTCTTACCATACATATTCAATGTGTATTCTGAGTAAGTCCTCAGAGAAGCTGTATTATATGATGAAGAGTGTGACTTCAGGTTTGGAGGAAGGTTTGGTAACAACCTGTGGTATACTGATGACACATCTTATTTACTGAATGTGAGGATGAGTTCAAGTAATTGTTGATGAAAATCAAGGATTAAAGCCTTCAGAATGAATTGCAATTCAACAGAAAGTAGAAAAATCCTCAAATCTGGACCAGGAGAAATGAAAGAAGGTTAAGGTTGTCAAAGATTTTCATCTTATTGAATTCATGATGAATGTTCCTGTAGCAGCAGACAAGAGCTTGTTGAAAGACGTACAGCATTAGGTAAATCTGTTGCCAAGACCTCATGAAGAGTGAAGGTGTGGCATTGAGGACAAAGGTGGGCCTGATGCATGCCCTGGTATTCCCCGTTGCATCATAAGCATGTGAAAGTCGCACATTGAGTAGGGAAGATCACAGAAGAATAGATGCAATCCCACAAAACTGGTTTATTTGGTGTCATGGAACCTCTTACTGCTTTCAGTACACAATTAGCAATCAAATATTTTGTATACTTGTTTTCAGTTTTCATTTCGACGAACAAGCACTGTAATTATAGCTATTAGAATAAAATCTCTTAATTATATAAAAAAGGAAGAATAGATGCATTTGAACTGTGGTGCTGGAGAAGAATATGGAAAGTACATTGGATTATTGAAAGGACAAACTAGTAACTAATATTAGAAGTAAAGGTAGTGGACACCTTACAGGAAAGGATGGCAAGACTTTGTTATATACTTTGGATTTATTGTCAGGAGAGACCAACTGCTGGGAAGGACACCATGTGTGGTGATGAAATGGTTAGGCGCAGTGGCTGCATCAGGATCAGGAATGGGAACTATTGTGAAGATGGCTGGGGACCGTGTAGTATGTGGCTCTGTTTTGCATGGGGTCAATGTGGGTTGGAGCCAACCCAGTGGGACCTAACTATGACAACAATAACAACATGAGTGAATGATAATAAACAAAAGTTATTAGAAATCATATGTTGCAAATTTCAATCGATTTTAGAGATAAAACCCTATCGGTAAGTTTTTTCCTATGATATTTTCCTAGTCTGTAGTCTATCTTTTTCCTTTTTACAAGTGTGCATAAACTTTTGAGGAGTATAAAAACAAAAGAAACTAAAGCCCAAAATAATCCTTTAGTGTTGAGTCCGTCGTGCCTCTGAGTGACCAGGATTTTAGAGGTGGTACATGTTCATGAGAGGAGACAGTCTTACCTTCTTTCCATAGATGAATATAAACAGCTAAAATACAATGCCTAGAATAAACTTAAATAAATACCCCTTCACTTAACTCACTGTATGTAGGCTCATTCAAAATTTTGTAACTCTTGAAAAATCACACAAAGCATTGAAAATAACATTTTATCTACAAACTAATTAAAAAATAATTTTCCCTTTTAAATGATAAATGGTATAGATTTTCTCTGTATCCTGTATCTTGCTTCCTATCCTTAGATTCAATGTTCTGTCAAGTTTGGTCCCATACTTTACATACCCAAACACCAATTTTGAAATTTTTTGTTATAAATACAATTTTAAATGGTGCTTCTATTCTTTTTTATTAGTGTGCAATTATGTAAGTATGATGAAATGAAAAACATCAATTTTGTAACTATTAATATAAATTTATACAAAATAAAGTCCAATTTTAGTTATAATCATTAAACCACACCTTTATTTAAATATTTGGATTTTTTTACCCTCCCTCCCTAAATATTTGTATTTTTGTGACAAGTCCAAACTCTGAGTTTCTTGAACATTTGTAGAGGTTATCAATTATATTGACTTAGCTAGAGAAAGTTTCTGAATATTTTACATTCATGATTTTTCCCTTATGTTCTTAAAACAATTGAAATAAATAAATTGTATAATATATTTATACATTTGTATAATGTACAGAAAATAAAGATCGTGCATAAATGGAAGAGATATCTAATAATAATATCATTTCACTTTATTTTCAGTGACAGTTTAAAAGGAAATAGGGTTAAACAAATAATGTAAATGGAGAAGTATTTTTTTATGTGTAGATGTCTTTTTTTTAAAGATGTCTTTCTAATTAGAACCTGTCAAAACCAATCATCTTAGAGAAGATACCACTAATGATCATCTGCCAAAATTTCATATCCTGACATAAGGCATCAGGTATAAGTAAACTCCATAGATATGCCACCTAGAATATTTTATACATTACAAAGTGATATATTTTAATAATGTTCCAACTGAGGTTTCCACAATATCTATGTGCATTAAGATAAGTTTGTTTTGAACAGCATTTCACTATCTTGGCTGATTATCATGTCTGTATCCCAAGAAAATCTGTACTGTCCCAAGAATAGTGCAGGAGAACATGGGGGTTAGGGGTAGGGCAATATTTATTATCAATGAACAAAATACATGTCAACTTAGACATTTTAAAGAAATTCAGTTTGATTTGCCATTGTGACATAGACCATTTATACATCCTGGCATGTATTAATATGAAAATGAATTTCCATATCACATAAATCATAAACAGGGAAATGGGTTTAATAATAATTCTCTTCTAAAGAAGGAAGATTTCTTCTATGATCAAGATTTTCATCCTTTGTAAAATTGAATGGCACCTGGTTTTAAAAGTTAGGAAAGTTCCAAAAGACTGCGCCCCTTTGGGGACCTACGCCACAGGGACAGCTAGGCAAACAACAGGACATGTCACACTGCCCCCTTTTGTAAGCGGAGAGTGGCAGAGGACATTTCGGGGGTCAGATGGCGGGGAAGAAATGCGGTCTGAGTCCCTGAAATTGACTGAATCAAGAAGGGAGCACTCCTGGTTGGACAGTCAGGAGAGAACAACATGACTGATGGTTCCTGGGGGACACGGGGGAGGGGGAAGAAGATGAGGGTCATGACTAGGCTCAGGGACAGGGGAAACAGCAAGTGGTTCAGAATCAGTGATAAGGAGGGTGTGGGAAGCCTGGTAAGACTTAAGTAAGGGCAATGTAACAGAGGAAGTACTGAAACTCAAATGAAGGCCCAGCATGGTATTGGGGCAGGAGGAAGGCAGAAGGAAATAGAAGAAGAAACTGGAAGGCAGAGGGCACGTGCAGTGATCTAAACACAGGCATATACATATATAAATATAATCATATGTTATAAGGAGAAAACAAATCCAAGTACATATAATTGTAGGTTTAGTACTAAGGTAGAAGTTGGATCTTGGGCCCCTACCCAGACACTCCCTCAATGCAAGAACACTTTGTTCTAAGAATCTGGTATACCATGATGCTCACTGGCCCAATGTGATCACTGAAGTCAAATATGTCCAAAAGCAAATGTGAAGAAAACCTATGGTGCCCAGCTATCAAAGGATAGAGAGTCTGCGGTCTCACAGCCTGAAGACAAACAAATAGCCATCTAGCTGAGAAGTATCCAGGCCCACACAGAAGAAGCTCACCAGCCAGTGTAGCCATGATATATCAAAGGAATCAGGCCTCAGACATCAAACAGGAAAAAACATATCACTATGTGCACTCCTTCCTGAGACAATCACTGAGGACATGTGAGGACATAAGGAACAGTGGTGAAGATAGCTGATGGCAACCTGGTTGTCAAGAGATATAACATCTGAGGACTTAAAAACTTGAGTGTGAACAAATGGTCACAGAGGTCAGGAAAAACAAAGTACACCATAGAAGAAGCACACCAGCCTGTGCGACCTTAAGGTGTGGAAAGAACCAGATATCAGGCATCAAAGAACAAAAATCATATCATTATGTGTCCACCCTCCTGACATGATCACTGAAGACAAAAGGGAGCAGAGGCAGACAGAGCAGGGGAATCCAATGGTGCCCACCTACCAAATGATAAAGTATCTGGCATCTTAAAAGCTTGAGAGTGAACAAATGGCCGTATAACCCAAAAGCATCAAAGCCCACATGAAAGAAACACACCAGCCTGTGTGATCATGAGGGATCGAAGGGAGTAGATAATCAAGCATCAAAAAGAAGAATCACATCACTACGAATGAGGGGAAGACCAGGGTGGGGACCCAAGGCCCCCTGGTGGACAATTGGACAACCTCTTATAGGGGAGTTGTGGGGAGGAGACAGGCCAGTCAAGGGGCAGTGAGGTGGCAATGAAGCATACAACTTTCCTCTAGTTCCTGAAGGTTTCCTCCCCCCCAACTATCAGGGTCCCAATTCTACCTTACAAATCCACCTGGCCTGGAGGATGTACACAGGTAGAGATAGGATGTGGAAATACGGGGACCCAGGACAGATGAACCCCTTAGGGTCAGTAGTAAGAGTGTGGCTACTGGATGGGTGGAGGGAAGGTGGGGTAGAGAGTGGGGGCAGCCAACTACAAAGACCTACACATAACCTCCTATTGGGAGGACAGACATTGGAGGTGTGGGTAAGGGGAGGCATCGGACAGTGTAAGATATGACAAAATAATAATAATTTACAGCAAATTGATGGTGGGTGGGGGAGAGGGGGCAAGGATGGAGGGGAAAGGATGAGATGCTTATATCAAGGGCTCAAGTGGAGAAGCAGATATTTGGAGAATGATGATGGCAGAAGACATATGAAGGTGTTTGGCACAGTATATGTATTTATGTACGGTG
>PVJH01036354.1:0-18862 GCA_004026705.1 Nesogale talazaci | reverse complement strand
TCATTCTGAGGGTATATAGGCTAATCTTCCCCACTAGGATTAGCTGTTTGGTTTGAACTAAAGACCTGGAAGCTAGCAGTCCAACACTGACGTGACAGTGGCACCTGAAATCCACTGTCATTGATTCAATTGTAAGTCATAGCAACTGCTGCTTTGGGTGTCTGGGGCTGAAAATTTACAAGAGCAGAACACCTCATGAACTTCCATAGAGTGGCTAGTGTTTCAAATTGTAGACAGTGTGGTGCTTAGCACGTCAATTTGTAATCCCTTATGTCAACACCAGGGCTCCTTAATTGAAAATCAAACACCCAACTCTCTCTCATAACAGCCCTAGGGAGACACTTTATAACAGAGTAAAACAGGCTCTTTGGTTTTCTGAGGGGGTAAAAGTTTCTCCCACAGAGCAGTCCATGATATTTTGTGTATTCTTTGCCAGCCCCATCATTCCAGTGCATCCATCTTCTTCAGACTTTCTTATCCAATGCCCATCTTTTACACTCAGATGAGAGGATTGACACTATAATGACTTGGGTCAAGTGCACGTGAGGCTTCAGAGCATCATCCCTGCTTTTCAACAGCTGAGAGAGACCCTGTGCAGAAAGGTTACTCAATGTGACACATCTTTTGCACTCTCGACTACTGTTTCCATGAGAATTAAATGAGGATTTAGTGCTGATGAAATCATGAACAACTTCAATCTTTCCATTCTTTACCATAAGGTTATCTATTGAAACAGGAAGATTTGGAGTTTTTAACACCATTTTCTGGGGGACTTATACAGCTTTTACCACAATCTATACATCCATCCACTGTGTCAAGCACACTAGTACATATGCTGCCATCATCATTTATGAAACATTTTCCCTCTACTTGGGCCCTTGGTATCAGCTTCCCATTTTTCCCCTCCCTACCCCATCATCTCTCCCTCATGACGCCTTGATCACTCATAAATTATTTTTATTTTTTCATGTCTTACACTGACCAATGTCTCCCTTTGTCCGCGTTTCTGTTGTCCCTCCCCTTGGGAAGGGATAATATGCAGATCATTGTCCTTCTGTTGAGCTTTAATTTATACTGAGTCTGTCATCCTTCACCTTTCTCAGCAAACACTTCAAGTCCTCCTCACTGGCAGCCAGCAAGGTGTGCTGTGTCCTCTGTGGGTCACAGATGGTACTCAGCTTCTTCTGTTCCTGAAACCATGTTCTTCTCCCTAAAATCCAGCTTCACTGATGATTTGCTCAGCATGCAGATTGAATACAATATATTGTGAAAATACAACCCTGACACACACCTTTCTTGATTTTTGAATCAGGCCTGGTGCCCTTGTTCTGTTTTCACAACTGCCTCTTGATCCATGCACAGCTTTCAAATGTGCATGAGGAAGAGTCCAGCAATTCCTATTCTTTTCGAGTTTGTTAATGAACCACAAAGTCCAATGCCTATATATAGTCAAGAAACACAAGTAAACATCTTTCTGGTATTTTCTTCTTTCAGACAAGATCTATCTGCGATTAGCAAGGATCACCCTTGTTCCTTGTTCTGAATCCACCTATAAGTTCTGGTAGTTCCCTGTGAATGTACTATTGAAACTATTGTTGGATGCTCCTCGGCAATATTTTATTATTTATGATATGAATGATATTGTTTTGAATTTTGTACATTCTGTTAAGTCACCTTTTTAATTAGCATAAATACAGAATGTCTAAGAGAATGTCAAGCAGCTGCCATCTGAATTTCTTAGCATAGGCCAGGAGAGTTCCAGTGCTTCCCCAGCTGGTGGAAACATTTCACTTGGTCCCCATCAATTCCTGCCCCCTTTGTTTTCCACTAGAGTTTTCAGTGAAATTTGAACTACTTCCTTCAGCACCATTGACTCTTGCTCCTGTCAAAGACTTCTTTCTGGTCCCGTGGCTCTGTGTCTTCTCTCCATGCCCTACTGATGCTTGCTGCATTGTTCAACAATCTCTCTAGGTTGTTGGTGTGAGGTGCCATCAAGTCAGTTCAGACCCACAGGGACCCAGCGCACAATAGAAGGAAGCACTGTCAGTTTTGAGTCTCTCTCACAATTGTTCCTATGCCTAAGGCTATTTTTGCAGCCACTGTTCAATCTGTCTCTTTGAAAGCCTTCTCTATTGTCTTCTCTTCATCTTACCAAGCATGGAATCTTTCTCTAGAGCATGTTCTCGCCAGACAACATGCCCAAACTATGCACACAAAGGCACTAAGTGAGTCTTTTCTTGTACTTCTTCCAAGACAGATTGATTTGTCCTTTTATCAGTCCATGGCCCTTTCAATATTCTTTCCAGAACCAAAATTCAGGTGCATTCTGTATTCCTTATTCGATGTCCATCTTTCACTTGGATAGGAGGCAATTGAAACTACCATGGCTTGGGTCGGGCTCACCTTATCCTCAGAGTATCCGCTTTGCTTTCCAGTACCCTGAAGAGATCTTGTGCAGCAGATTGACCCAGTGCAAACTGTCTTGTGGACTCTTGACTGTTGCTTCAGTGAGCATTGGCTGTGAATCCAAGCCAGACACACTCTTTGACAAGGTCAGTGTTTCCTACATGGATTCTGACACTCCAGCTTGATGATTTTGATCTTTCTGACATTGAGTTGCAAGTCAACCTGAAGGCTGCAATCAGCAGCAGCAGCAGCAGCAAGTGATAGAGACCTTCTTACTTCCAGACAAAAGGTTATATTATCTGCACGTCATGGGGTTTTAATAAGCTTTCCTCTAATCCTAATGCTACATTATTCTTCATAGAACCCAGCTCCTCTAATCATTTTCTCAACATAACATTCAATAGTTCTATTGACATGATACAACCCTGACACATACCTTTCCTGATTTTAAACCTTGAAATATATACATGCTATTTTGAGCTGTGTTTAATTGAATGTGCAAATATATTCAACTGTGTGAGGAATGAAATTCTAAAACACTTCATTGTGCTCGTGAGGAACTAGTATATGGATCAAGATGAAGGATTGTGTATATAATTGTATTTGCCTTAGTTGTCTATTGCTTTTGCTCCTTTGTGTGTCTGAGGGTTTGTTTGCTTTTTGTGATTACCTGCATGTTAGCCCAGGTTGACTAGAGAAACAAATCCAAGGACACTCATATATGTGTAAGGAAGATGATTGTACTTGCAGAAAAGCATCCCAGTCCTGTCCAATAAATCCAGGACTGGTTCATAAGTGCCTCGTTAGCCTCACACAGCCATATGAAGAGATCACACACCACTCCAAAATTTAGAAACAAAGCAGTTGGAAAAATATGGTGCTGGTGATAGGAATGAAGCTTGAGGTTGCATGATAGCATGCCCAACAAGTTTTTCATCGCCAATATTTGTTTTCAACAACGTAAATGTTGATTATGCATATGAGCTTTGTATCCCACATGGAATACAAAGAAATCAAATTAACCACATCTCTTGGAGGAGGCAAATGCAGCTCATATCCGTAGCTACAACCAGGGGCAGCTGTGGAACAGCACGCAAGTTCAGGTTCAAGCTGAAGAAAATGTGACCAATTGTGTAAGAGTCAAAATGAGATCTTTACTCTATATCCCACAAAAAATTTAATAGCATCTCAAGACCAGGCTTCGCCAGTGGAACGCTAATCACTGAAGATGTAATGAGCTGCGGGATGTCATCAAGAACATCAAACCTGAAGACAGTCAAAGTCATTAAAAAGTAAAGAAAGGAAAGATCGAAGTTGATGACAGAAAAGATGTTGGAACTTAATTTTAATGTAAAGTAGATGGGAAAGATCTGAAGAGAAAATGTCCAAGAGCAGCTCAAGAAAACAAAATTAAGCATTATAATGAAATGAGAGAAATATGGAATTTAGAAAGCCAAAAAGAAAGATTTTCAGTATATCTTAAACTGAAAGAACTAAAGAAAATGTCAAACTTTAAGTTGCGATATTGAAATATCCTGTGGACAAAAATATAACCTTGATAGCACATGCACATGAAATTTTGCTGACAATGATCCAACGATCGTTGCAGCAGTACACCAACAGGCAGCTGCCAGTAATTCAGACTGGAACAAAAAATAACATTGCTAATGTCAGATGGATCTTGTCTGAAAAGAGAGAATACCAGAATGGTGGTTACTTGCTCGTGTCTTATGAGTCATGTCAAGGCATTCAGCTGGGTGGCTCTGAGTGTGAAAGGTGACAATGACATTGCTATCAGGAAGGTACAGACAGTGTGTACTGGCTCCCCAGAAGTGGTGTCCATGATTCTCTGCAACAAAACCAGGGCCTGGTTGATTGCAGAACCTAAGATCATCTGCGGAGTGATGGGACTGAAGTCTCCCAACCCAGAGTTCAGGTCACTGCTGTAGACCTGGATTGCTTGAGTGTGGGCCTCTGTACCCCAGTTCTGCAGTCATGAGACCCTGGTTATTGCCAGCATCATGGAATAAATCGCTTTTGTGGGCTTGTAGCTTAGAAAATTCATCAGATCAATTTACATTTTCCTCCCTCACATTTCTTCCTCTATTTGGGACTCAAATACCCTTTTACAGCAGCTTTTCACTATTGGGCAGAAACTTGTAGGCAATCCTAAACCAGATAAGTCTTTGGGGAAGAAGAGTGGCAGGAGCAGGGGCTGATGACCAGGTAGCCCATAGAGCCCCCAGAGAGAGTTGGAGGTCTGGGGTCCCCAGAGTCTACATCTGCTCAAATCTAGCTGCTCTTCCGAATGGACTTTGGAGGAACCCATGTGCTTTAGAGCGTTGGGTCTTTGATCTAAATCAGGGGTGCTCAATAGGTAGATTGCAATCTTCTAGTCAATTGCAAATGCAGTGTGAGCAGGTCACATGCCATTAAAGAAAGAGATGGAAGCCTGCCATCAATTCCAGTCCTTTAATTGTTATACAGTGCAGCACATCAGATGTAATCTTAGATGTCAATGCATGTCAAACAACTGCGTTAATGCAGCAAAACTGACAAGTTAAGCTATGGCCAATTTTTAGACCTTGTATTTTGCTCTTAAACATAAGAAAGGGTATTAATATGAGTGGAAGAACTGGAACAAGCAAAAAGACAAAAACAAGTAAAAAGACAAAAACTTTCATATGGAATGAGAGACTTTGACACTACAAGCTGACATTCAGCTGAAGCCCAGAGCACATGAACTGTTCTGAATCACTCGCAAAGGGAGAGTACCCAAACATGAGAAAATGTGCTGTCTCCTTGACTGGATTACTCAGCTGTATTTATTGATGCCAGTCAGTCTTTTTCCACTATGTCATGCAGAGTGCCATGCTTTCTTTGCTTTTTTTTAAATGAAGCTTAGTATTCCATTATACTTGTTAATCTGTGTATGCCCTCCAGTGGGGCCCTCAATTTGTTCCAGCTTTCCCTTTCACGATCTGGTTAGCTTTGGGGTGTACTTTTAGGTTTTTAATCCATCTTGAGTTCACATTTGTGCCTGGGGAGAGATAGGGTCTTGTTCCATTCTCCTGCATATGGAAATCCAGTTTGCCCAGCACTATTTATTGAAGAGGCTGTCTTTGCCATATTGAATATTTCAGGATCCTTTGTCAAAGATTAGTTGCCCATGGGCAGTTGCATTTATGTCTGGGTTTTATGTTCTGATCCATTGTTGTATATATCAGACATTGTACCAGAACAAGGCTGTTTTTACTACAATGACTACATAACAGATGTGTAGGTCTGATTCTGTGAAGCCTCCTATCTGATTCTTTTTAAGAAATGCTTTGCTTTTCCAGGGTCTTTTGTAAACCAACATGAAATTGGTCACTAGTTTTTTCTTTTCTTTCAAGAATGCATTTGGGGTTTGATTTGGGATTGTATCAGTAGATTGTTTTAGGTAGTATTGACATTTTCACAGTATTAAGTCTGCTTATTAATGGGCAGGAAATATTCTTTTATTGCTGTAGGACTTTTTGTTTGTTTGAAGTAATGTTCCATAGTTTTCTCTGTATAGGTCCTTTATTTCTTTCATCAGGTTTATTCCTGAGTATTTCATCTTTTGTGTGGTTTTTGTAAATGGTATTGGTTCTTAAAGGTCTTTTTCATAGCTCTTTTCACTGGTAGACAGGAATTCAATTGATTTCTGGTTATTGATTGTATATCCTGCTACCTTGAAGAATCCCTTGATTGTTTCCGGTATGCCTTTGGTGGAGACTTTTGAATTTTCTATATATATGAGATTATATCATTGGTGAATAGGGAGTATTTCACTTGTTCTTTGTGTATTTATATTCTCTTGATTCTTGGGAGCACGATGTTGAATTAGAATGGTGATAGTGGACATCTTTGCCTGGTCCCTGTTTTCAGTCAAAATGTTTCAAGCATTCACCTATTGAGCATGATGTTAACGATTGGTTTCTCATATACATGTATATAGCTTTTGTTATGTTAAGCAACTTCCCATTTAATCCTATTTTTCAAATGTTTTGAACAGAAATGGGTGTTGCATATTGTCAAATGTCTATCTATACCTACTGATGTGATCTTGTGATCTTTATTTTTTTGCCTGGTTTATGTGGTGAATTACATTGATTGTTTTTCAAGCATTGAGGTATCTTTACATACTGGAATGAATCTCCCTAGATCATGATGAACTACCTCCTATTATATAATGTCGGATTCCACTGGCCAGAACTTCATTGAGGCTTTTGGCATCTATGATCATGAGCGATATTTGTCTATAAATTTGTTTGTTTGTGAGGCCTTTGTCTATTTGGGTATCGATGTCATGCTGATCACCTAGAATGAGTCTGGAGCTTGTTTTCTCTTTTATATTCTCCAATCATTTTTGTAGTATTGATCTTAGATCTTCTCTAAATATTTGGTAGAGTTCCCCTGTGGAAACATTTAGTCCTGGCTGATCCTTGGTGGCCTAGTCATGGTTTGTTTCTTGCCTCTTCTGGGTATATGCCAATAAGAATAGAGGGGCTTGCTGGGTTATATGGTAGCTCAATTTCCATCTGATTCATATATGGCCAAATCAGTTTCTCAGTGACTGTACATACCTACAGGTCCACCAACAGTGGATGAGTGGTCCTATCTCACCACAGCCCCTCAAGCACTTGTTGTTTCCTGGAGTTTTGAAATGAGCTATCTTTGAAGGTGTTAGGGAGTATCTTATTGTTGGTTTAATTTGAATTTCTCTTATGACTAATTATCAAGAACATTTTCACATATATTTATTGGCCATATGCTTTTCTGTCCCTGTGAAACTTCTCTTCAAGCGCTTTGCTCACCTCGTCAGTGGGCAATTAGTTTTGCTCTTTTGGGAAGCTAGCGGAGTATTTTAGACTTTAGTATTAAGGCCTTTGTCTGCTATGTCATTGCTAAGGATGTTTTCCCAGTCCCTGGTTCTCTTATTACTCTCTTGGTGAATTATTTCGATCTCTACAAGAGTCTTTTTTTTTTTTTTTTGGCATCACTGCTCTCCGGTGGTGGGAGTAGGAGGCCCAGCCCCACTGCTGGAATTGAACCTCCGTCCCAGTGGGCTGCAGTCCTGTGCACAACCACTACGCCACCGGGGTTCAGCCCTCTACAAGAGTCTTATCTTCAGTATATACCACTTGTCAATCTGTGGATCCTCTGTATTTCTATCCTTCCCTATTTCTGAAAGCCTATGTATTCCCTGTGCCAAGGTTCTCAGACTTATCTCAATTTCTTCATCAATGGCCCTAATTATTTGGGGTTCTACCTCAAGGTCTATGATCCACTTTAACTTTATTCTTGTGCAGGGAGTGAGATAGGGGTCTTGCTTCTTGTTTCTGCAGGTAGATATCCATTTTGCCCAACACCACTTACTGAAGAGGGTATCTGCTTCTCATTTGATGCTTTGGGGGCCCTTATCAATGATCAGTTGTCTGCTGATGATATTATTCCTGGTTTTGTAGTTCTTTTCCATTTGTTTGAATATCTGTCCTTATACCAATACCATGTGATTTTGACCACTGTGGCTGTCTAATATGTGCTAAGGTCAGATAAAGCAAGCCCACCCACTGTCCTTCATCTTGAGGAGTTCTCTGCTAATTCTGGACTACTTCTTTCTCCACTTGAAGTTGGTAATAAGTTTTTCCAATTCTTTGAAGAAAGATGAGGGTAATTGTATCAGGTTTATATAGAATTTATATATTGCCCTGGGCAGAACTGACATCTTTCTCATAGTGAGTCTTCCAATCCAGGAGCATGGGATCTTCTTCTATTTGTTGAGGTCATTCTTGGTTTCTTGTAATATTGTCCTGTAGTTTTCCTCATGTAAATCTTTTGTTCTTTTAGTCAGGTGTATCCCTAGATATTTCCATTTGTTCATGGCTATGGAGAAGGGTACCACCTTTTTTATCTCCTCTTCTGTGGTCTTGACCAGTGTGCATAGCAGTCCGATAGACTTCTGTTTGCTGATCTTGTATCCTGCACTCTGCCATATTCCTCTATTGCTTCTAGTACTCCCCTTCTGGAGCTCTTGGGATTTTGCATATATAAAATCATATCATCTGCAAATAAAGATAGTTTCACCTCTTTCTTCTCCAGGCGAAGATCTTTGATGTCTTTTCTTTGCCTTGTGCTAAGATCTCCAATATGATGTTAAATAAGAGTGGGGACAAGGGGCATTCTTGTTTGGTCCCCTTATTCAGTGGGATTGTTTTTGAGTTCTCTTCTTGCTGGCTGTTGCTTTTGCCTCTATAGCTTGTATTATATTGAGGAATTTTCCTTTCATTGCTATCTTCTTAAGTGTCTTAAACAGAAATGGGTGTTGGATATTGTCAAATGCTTTTTCCACATCTATCAATATGATCATGTTTTGTTATAGTTATTGTTGTCAATATGACAAATGACAGTAATGTTGAACCATCCCTAGATCCTTGGTGTGATTCCCTCTTAGTCATGATAAATGATTTGTTTTATATTACTTTTGAATTTTACTGACCAGTATTCTGTTAAAGATTTTATGTATCAATGTTCATTATGTATATTAATCTGTAGTTCTCAGTTCTTTTGGGACCCTTGGCTGGTTTATCAGAGGTATATTAGCTTCAAAGGAGTTTGGGAGTTTGCCATCTTTTTTTATGTTCTGGAAGAGTATGTAGGGTTGGTGTCAGTTCTTCCCTGAATGCTTGGCAGAATTCTCCTGTGAAGGCATCTGGTCCAGGAGGTTTCTTTGTTGGCAATGCCTTGATGAACTTATCCTTTTCTTTTATTCCTTGGGTCTGCTGAGATTCTTGATGCCCATGGGGAATAGTCTAGAAAGGGATTGTTTTTTCCAAGAATTTGTCCATGTCTTCCAAGTTGTTTAATTCATTGAAGTACAGTCCTTCACGCCTCTGTGTAATTAGCCTTTTGATTTCATGATGACCTTTTATAATGTCCCCTCTCTAGTCCCTCATGCTTGCTATTGAAATGTGTCCCTGCCTTTCTTGGTTAGATTTGCCAGGATTCTATCGATTCTGTTTATCCTTCCAGAGAAAGAAATTTTAGCAGCATTTTTTTCCGTAGTTTTCTCATTTTCCCTCTCCTGAATCTCAGTCCTGATTTCTGTTATTTCTTTTCATTGGTTGCTATAGGGTTATCCTGTTGACTCTGTTCTAGTTTCTGAAAATTTTGTACCAGCACATATCAATCATAAGTCTATTCCTTTTTCATGTGTGTATGTATTTCTAGGAAACTTCCTCTGAAAACCGTGATTGCTGTGTCCCATAACTTGTCGAGCGTTGTTTTGTTATTCTCGTTGGTTTCTAGAAATTTCCTAATTGCATCTCTGATCTGGACCAACACACAGTCCCTTTGCTATAGAGAGTGATCCATCCCACAATTGTTTGCTCTTGCTTTCTTCAACTTCCTTTTGTTGATTCCCAGCTGTATGTCACAGTGGTCAGAGAGAGAGGTTTGCTATCAATGCGCTTAAATTTATGCAGATTCAATTTATGGCCCAGCATGTGGTCCATCTTCAAATATGTACTGTGGAGCTTTGAAAGGAATGTGAATTTTCTTGTATTAAATTGAGGCGCTCTGTAAACATCAAGTCGAATTTTCTAATTGTAGTGTTAAGATCTCTAGCCTTCTCATTGAGTTTCTTTCCCTGCGATTGATCTTTCTCAGAGAATAGTGTATTGAAACCACTTACTATAATTGCTGAGCCTGTATTTCTTTTTTCATTTTTTTGTAGTATTTGCTTGACATATTCAGCAGGTCTCTCATTCAGAGAATATATGTTTAAAATGCTTAGTGGTTCTTTGTCTACCATTCCTGTCAGCATTTTATAATGTTCCTCCTTACCTCTTTCTATGGTTTGCACTTTGAGGTCAATTTCATGTGAGATTAGGACTACAACCTCAGCCTTTTTTAATTGCTGTTTTCTTGGTATGGTTTTCTTCAATCTTTGATTCTCACTTTGTTTTTGCCTGTAATCTTGAGATGTGTCTTTTATAGGCAGATGATTAATGGGTTGTGTTTTCTAAGCCAATCTACTACCTTGAGTCCTTTAATGCTTGAGTTTAGTCCATTGATAACTGGGGTTAGTACATCCATCTGTGGATGCTGTGATGTCATCTTATACCTTTTGTGTTGGGTTTTTCTCCCTCCCTTTCTTATCAGTGTGTTATGCATGTGTGCATATGTGGTGTGTGTGTGTGTGTGTGTTTTCTTCTTGACTTTTTTCCACCTTATGCAGATGCTATCTTGAGGGCTATTTTCTTTTTGCTGCCCTCTGGGTGGGGTTGTTCTATGTGGCAAGCTCTTAATTGTGCTTGGTGAGTCCTGTTCTTCTGCTCCTACTGGGTTGAAAAGGATCTTGGTAGGACTGGGTTCCTTTTAACATATCCTATGAGTTTTTCTTTGTCTGAAAAGACTCTTACTTCTCCATCTTTCTTGATAGATAATTTGGCTGGATAGAATATTCTTGGGTTTGTTCTTTTCTTTAATACTTGGAATATATTACTCCACTCTCTCCTTTTCTCCAAGTCACTGAGCTGGAGGGTCAGGAGGAATGGCCCTAAGGTTGGATAGAAGGGACAGTGAGGGACTTGATGAGAGGCCAGCATGACTAACCAGGCCAAATCGCGCTGCCCTGTCAGTGGACACAGTTGGTCACTGTGGCTGAACCTTGACAGTCAACTCCACAGATCTGCACTTGAGTCATGTTCCAACATCGGCTGCCACCTATGGAGATGAAAAACACACATACACTGTCTGCATGAGGGCTCCCCTCTGACCTGGGAGACAGTGGCCTGCAGCAGTGGCACACAGGGCAATGAAACACACGTTTTTATGGTGCCAGTGGTGAAGGGTTAGATGGACTGCCTGGCATGGGGAAAGAGGCAGCAGAGGGCATCATTTTGGGGTGGGAAGAAGGGAGATCACTCTCCATTCTCTGTCATCATCTTCTGCATTAGGGCACTGGCGATTGTAGCCAATAGTATTTCTAGTAATTTTCCTCTCCATATGTGTCCATCATCCAAATGTCCAAAGGTCACTTCTGGTGGGTGGTTATGTTGTCTCCTTCCCTGTCTTGTGGTGGCCTGAATCGCAAGCTGTTGCCTGACTTCCTTCAATGTTTTTCCTGTAACCTAATTTATACTCTATTTCTCTTTAATTCATGTCTGCAGGAGCTGCCCTTTATTGTTTGGAGCTGCCCTGAAATTACCTTCCTCTGCTTCTCATTGCTTGCTTTGAATCACACTGGCCACCCTGTGCTGGGCACTGTGCCTGGACACCTCCTCTCTGCCTCAGTCCCCATCCACTGCTTTCCTACAGCTTCTTCTTCCACACACTGCTGCATCTAAGCCTTTAACTTTTCACTTGGTGATCACTCAGGATTCCAGAGTGATCAGGTCCGCCTGTGTCACTTGGTTGAGGAGGGCATTGTTGGAGGGAGAGGGTGCGGTGTCTGACTGAGCCACCCACAATCTTAGCTCCTCCAGCAAAATGAATTTCAGTAGATTGACAGGTGAGCAACCATCACTTCCCATCTCTAGTGATTTGCTTACTGCTGACATTTCATATGAGTAGAATCAAACACCATATGCAGTTTGTGACTGGCGTCGTCCACTCATCTATGGTCTATGGTCACTCCCACTGTAGCATCATCAGAGCCTTGTTCCTTCTCGTGGATGAATCAAGCCCATTGCCCAGCTATAGTACATTCTGTTGATCCATTATCTGCTGATGGACATTGGGATGGTTTCACCATTTGACTACTATGAACAATACTACTGTGATGTAAGTAGTGCTTCTCGTGTCATATTTAACACAAATTGTTGTTATTTTAGAATATTCTTTTAAAAATCAACTAGATTGTTTCTAGTTTCTAATTTTCTACAGCTATCTTCAAACTTTTCACTTTGTGATCCACAATTGAGTGACACTGTGGATGTTATATGTCTTACCCTCTATAGTATAGCCAGTTTCAGTGTGTGGATCTCTTTCTCAGATAAACTTACAAGAAGGAAATATACAAAATGGGATAAGGCACACACACACACACACACAGCCTCCCTAGTCTATTACAGGAAGCACACAGAATGTTAGTCATAGTAGATGACTGTGGAATGTTCAAAGTTTATCACTTATCCACATCAAAGGATTCCTTCAATAGAGTCAAAAGAGAATCTAAAGATTGAGTAAACACTTTTAACCAAAAATATATCGGATAAGGGTCTAATCCCCAAAATATACAAAATTCTATAGCAGGGCAGTAAGAAAATAACACACAACCCCAAAAACAAGTAGGGAAAAGACATGAACAGACAGATCACCAAACGTGGCATACAAGTGGCTCATGAATACATAAATTAAATGCTCACGATCCCTAGCCATCTGGGAGATGCCAATTAAAATCACAGCGAGATACCACCTTCCATCCCAACTGCTAACCCAATTTAACAAACCAGATAGTAAATGCTGGAAAGACTCAGGGAGAGAACAGAACTTCTTTACCCTGCTGGTGGACTTAGACATACTGCCACTTTGAAAAACAATATGGTGTTACTTAAAAGAACTGGGAAATGAAACCCCTCACGATTCAGCAAGACCACTATTAGGCAAATACCCCAAAGCAAGAAGAGACAGAACAGGAGAGGATGAGTGTTCTCCCATATTTACAGCAGCACAGTTCACCAAAGCAAGGAGCTGGAAGTAGCCACAACTCCCCACAGTGGAGGAATGGATAAAGACACAGACACTATGGTTCATACACATGGTGGAATCCTGTTGCTGTTGCTGTCAGGGCCATGGAGCTGCCTCTGACCCAGAGCGCCCCAGTGCAGAACCAATGACACACTGCACACACCCCTGTCACCCTGTGCCTGAGCTCACCGCTGCAGGAACTCTGTCTGCCTGACCTCCCAGGGGCACATGAGCAGGCTCTGTGAGCATCCTGAGGATGGGCTGGCATCGGGGTGGGAGAGAAAGTGCAACACCAGAGACAGCCTGGAACTCAGGTGCTCCATGACCCCTTCTGCCCTGGGAAGCACAGGAGTGGGGGCTGCAGGGGTCTGAGATGAAGCACATGGATTTTTAGTTCAGACTTGGATGGAGGTGAAGAAATTTTAAAAACTGGAATGAGCCCTCGAAAGTCATTGAATGTGGAACAGAGAACAGGATATGAGGTAGACCCTAGTGGGTCCCAAGGTTGATTCCAGGGTCAAAAGAAAGTTCTGATCAATCAAGAATCAGATCCCCTCCTCTCCCAGGGAGACCGGGTCTCTCAGTGTCTCAGGGAAAGGTGGGCTGGTCTGGGCAAGTCACTGTCCTACAGGACCTGGGATTTCAGGGGAGCCCCTACTCTCCATACCCAGGCAATGAGTTCCCTGGTGTCTGTCTCCCTTCCCCCCTCCCCAGAGACCAGCAGGTTGGACTCAGACCCAGATCTAGGACAAAGATAGTTCAGGCAGCTTTAAGGAACCTCCTTTTCCCTGCTTGCTGCAGGGTTTCCTTGTTCTCCAGGTGTCTGCGGACATATTCAACACAGGTGCCCTCCATGTAAGCCTCCAGTGTCCCTCCTCCCCAACCTCCTCTCCCCAGGGCAGTGCAGTGCAGTGAAGGCTGCCATCTTCAAGGGGCGCAGGTCTGTTCACAGAGAGATCCTGGGCGCCATGATACGCGAGATGTTCTTACCCGGCAAGGAGGCACCTGTCAGGGCCCTGGTGGCAGCTGGACAACTGCTGGGGGGTGTGAGACACTGACCAGTCTCCATAGGGACCACTCACAGCCCTTTTAAGAATTGAATCCAGGGGTTCCGGAAGGATGAAGGACTTGCAGGTCACGGGTAACATTAGCCACGAAGACTGGGTTCGGCAGTCCATAGGAACCAGGGGCTTATAACTATGCCCTGGTCCCAAGTCCTGCTCTGGTTACAGATGCCTTCCAGGGACTGCTGTTTCCCAGTGAGTCTGCGTGTTAATCCAGCACACTCTGTAGGTCCTTTCTGGAACTCTGCCCTCCTGCTCCCCCATTGTGCCAGCACCTCTCCACAAGGGCCTGCAGTCAACCTAGCTGAAGGCCACAAAGCTGGGCTCACCCAGCGGTTGGGCTCGCAGTGAGAAAACATCTCAGAGACTGGAAGTCTGGTGCCAGGGAGAGGGAGGAGTGACTGAGACCCCTGACACCCTGTCTGCCCTGCTTATCTCTGAGGGTCCTGCAACCTGCCCTGCAGGATGCTTGGCTGCTCCTTTCAGAGCCGCCCTCACGCACCAAGTCTAAGTGGGGATCCGGATCCCAGAGAGCAACAGGAGGAATGTGTGCAGAGGAGTGAATTGGGAACCACTTTAAGGGAGATTCCAGGTTTTCACAGCCTGATCCAGTCTTCTAACCTGAAACTGCCTTGGCATTGATTGGCTTCTCCAGGTATCAAGCATCCAATAGGAAGGAGAAACGATGAGATGTCACAAGTATCCAGGCAGAAGGAGCCCACAGGTTGTCAAAGTGAAATTTGGGAATTTCTAATCCCGCTGACTTGGCCACCCTGACTCTGACCAGGCATAAGGTCCCTGAGCCAAACCCAGGTGCTGGGACTCTGGCCTGGCCGCCTCCTGCCTCTCAGCACCACACCTCTACACAGACTGGTCCTCATCTTTTCCAGGAAAGCACACACCGAGTGTGGTTTCAGAGCCCTCTCCACTCTAGGGGTCCCTCTCACCACTGCTCTAGGAGAGTCACTGGCTGAGCATCAGGAGTGCCTGTGGGATTTGTTTCAACAGCCTTCCCCCCCTCCCCCCCAGATCTCTAGCGATTAGGATCAGAGTCCAAACTTAAATAACTTAGCAAGGCCTCCCGGTGAGGCTGATGCACAGCGATGTGGGAATACCTGGTCTACACTCTTGAGGTCTGAAGACCAGGAGCACAGCACCAACCTTGTGATAAACACAGAATGCCATGCTCTCCTCCAGACCTTATGTGTCTTAAAGAGATTTCCTGCAGGTTTTTCTTTACACAAAGTTGGAGACTTCCTGGGTGGGGGGGAGGGGAGGGGCTGAATGTGGTGACAGAGTTCTGCACTCTGGTTCAGGTGTCGGTCTGATCATGGCACTAAGCACTGGAACGTCCCAGTCATTATCTGTTTCTATTTTTTCTTATACACAATCATTCCTTTTGAGGATACGACCACCTAATCCCATCCATTCTCAAGACTTTAAATATCACTCATATCATGTCACCTCTATTTCTCTAACTAGCATATTTACTACCATTGAGAGTGGTACATGCACTCACACCCTGATCACTGCACTGGCATATCTGATGGACGTCTCACCCTCAGCACTGCCTGCACTGCGGACCGGTGACGGCCTCTCCTCAACATGCTCCTTCCAGGCCTTCCCATCTCACTGATGCTGCTCAGCAGCCAGAGGGTGTTGGGTCCTCACTGATTACATTGTGTCTTCATGGAGCTCAGATGTGACCCATCAGGAGACCTCATAGGGCCCATCTTCAAAATAAACCCAGAACCCACTCACTTTTTATTGCTAGCATGTGAGAAAGGAAAGATTCTGTATCCTGTGCTTTCAGCTACCCCACCCCTCACATTTCAGTTCTAGTCAGAGACACCCTGCAGAGCGAGACATCCTTGTGAACTTCCTCCCCCCCCCCCCCTCTTCTCACCACTGTGTGAGACCCCATCCTCTCACCCAGAGGGAAAGTCAACCTCCTACCAGAGTCCTCAGTCCCCACGTGGTCTGGCCACACCTCTGTCCTCATCTCAGCGACTGCTGCAGCCACACTGGGCTCCTGGCTGCTCCCAGAACAGACTCTGCCCCGCCCTGATGGCCTCGCCCTGGACGTTACCCTGCCTGCAGCTTCTCCTGGTGTCCTTTTGACTAATCCCTTCCTGCCCATCAAATCTCTGATCAACAGACAACTTCTTCTTGGGTTCCATCCTGCCCCCTGAGTTCAAGCAGCTGTCTTTTCTCCCTCCACACCTTCATATAATCCGTGCCCCAGTCAACAAAAACACTTCTTACATTTTCTCTGGGCTAGGGATATATTCTCATCCTTGGAACCGGTGAATACATTACATTCTATGTAGAAGACACTTTTTAAAATGTGGGGTTTTCTTGGGATTTGGAATGGGTATCATCTAGGTTTCCTAATGATGTGGTTTCAAGGATCTTTATAGCAGGGAGGCAGGAAGGTCAAACCCAAAGATGTAAAGACAGACAAGTGTCAAAGGGAGATTCTAAGGTACTGACTCTGAAGATGGAAGAAGAGCTAGAGCTGAGGCCGGCAGTGAGGCGCTGCAGGATGGAAAGATCCCCAAATCTGACGCTCCCCTAGTGCTTCCAGACAGAACACACCTCTGGAGGACCATGTTAAACTTCTGACCTGCAAAACTATAAGACCATAGATATGTACCACTTTGAAGTCACTAGGTTAGGGAGATTTGTTAGAGCAGCATGGACATTAATGCAGCATGCTTATCATCTTTCTGTTTCTGCACAAACCTGTGTTCCCATGCTGGTGAATCCCCAGATATGAGCAGAGTAGGTTTCCCATCATCATCACGCCCTGATGTCAGATGGATGCAACCCAGGGTCCTCATGCACAGACAGGCTCTGCGGTCACGAAGCCTCAAGTCTAGGGCTCTTTGGTGGCAGCTGCAGCCCCACATCCCTCAGGTGGACACTCGGGCTGTCTGGGTTTCTCACAAGGACTCTAGTGTCTTTTCTCCCAGAACATGGTTTTGTCCCCATCTTCATGTGAGAATGGTCCTTGTCTAACAGACAGGATTGACAACAAGTGTGAACTCACAGAGGGCTTTGCTTGTGAATCGCTGAATTTGGATAGTGAACCAACACTGACATGATGGCACTATGGGCCCAGAGAGAAGGGGCGAATGTGCTGAAACACATGAAAATATAACAGAAAGTCATGTCAGTTGAACACCCTTCTCTCTAAAGAATGTTAAGAAAAGATGGAGACTCACACACAGGACAGCGTGAACAAGAGTGCAGGATTCAGAGGTATGTACAAACTCACCTCTTTCCCACAGAGACTCAGTGCAGGGTCGACCCAGGTCTTGTTGAAACAATAACAATGCATGGTGGCTCCCAAGGCTGTCAGATGGGCGGCCCCGGAACAAGTGAGAGCAGACTGTTACACAGCACAGGAGCAGTACAGTCATCTACACAAACAAACTTGCAAACATCATCACCAGGGACAGGAACCAAGGTCCAGACTTAAACCTGAGCCTAGGCCAACCTGGACACACCAAACCCTTCACACTCACAGGACTGAGACAGGGAAAGGGCAGGTGATGTCTGGGGGACTGTGGTCAGAGATGCTAATGGGACAAGGTTCTACTGAAGGAAACAGGACAACAGAGATGTGAAGATGACCTAGCTGGCCGTGTCCAGACCCCACCCATTCTAGTTCGTCCCCCACCTTCTCCTAGGCCTACTCCATAAAGTCAGCTCAAGATGTGCCCAGAATCCCCAATGTTCTTAGGTTTGTATTATTTATTCTTTAAATTTTTTAGCACGTTCTCATTTTCATTAACCCATCAACCCATCTCTTGGTAAAATAAGCAACTTCATGATCAGATGTTATTCTTTCAATACAGAAGTGAGACAAAGCAGTAGAGAGGGAGGGATGTAACATCGGTGAGTGAGTGTGTGTTGGGGGAGGGGTTGTTCCTGGTGGGGTGGATTTGTCCCACCACATCCTCACATACTCATAGGAATGCAGACACCTTTAGAATCCTATTGCAGAGAGAGAAGTTCAAGGTTCTTCAGTCACAAAGCAGGCTGTGCACAACCCTTCTGTCACCTGCCACACACAAGAAGGACTCAGCCTCCAGAAGAAAAAAAAAACCCACAGACAAATTCAGGTCTGTCACTTTAATGAGTCACTGCACTCTCAGAATGTCCCTAACCAAAAATTACTATCACATAGTCTTGTCCCCTCTGTTACACCTTTATTCCGTGTCCAGGTCACAGGGGCTCACCTTTTGCAGCTGTGAGAGACACAGCTGAGCCCTGGCTGCTGCCATTGCCTGGAGAAGACAGACACAGGCTGTGGTCAGCGCACACAGGAGATGAGACCCGGAGAACAAGCATTATGAGAGAGGGGGCTCATCCCTGGGCTCCATCTGCACTCTCCCAAAGGTCTCAGCTCAGCCCCCTCCCCCATACTCACTTACAGCTTGAGAGTAGCTTCCTCCTTTGACACCTGTGGGAAGAAAGCATTCCTTGAGGGATTGGGGAGGAGACTGGACCATCAGGTCCTATAAGAGCTGTTTAGTGCTGGCCTCCAGGAAGGTTTCCTGAAGTGCAGGGCAGGGCAGGAGAGGGAAAGGTGTGCCGAGATAGGACAGACACCCTGGTGGAAGTCTGTCCTCAGCAGGAACTTTCCCTGAAACCTGGAACTACTGGGA
>PVJH01036352.1:0-18857 GCA_004026705.1 Nesogale talazaci | reverse complement strand
GGGGGGGGGGGGGTTCTCTGCTCTACTGGACAGGAGGCAGGTGTGACTCAGTCACCACCTTAGTAGAGTGTGTGAAGCAACACACAACAGTTTGCTTCCTGAGGGCACTAGTTCTCAGCCTATGGATTACGACCTCTTTGGGGGTCGAACAACCCTTTCACAGGGGCTGCCCAATTCATAACAGTAGCAAAATGACAATGATGAAGTAGAAACACAGATAATTTTATGGCTGGTGGGTCACCACCACATGAGGCACTGTATGAAAGGGTTAGGAAGGTTGAGAACCATCGCCTTAGGGGGTCTGGGTTGCTGGAAGGACAAAAATCACACCTCCATCAAAGTCACTCCTGTGTCTAGAAGAGGCCTATCCAAAGAAAAGCCAACAGAGGAGCCCATTGGGGGTCTCTCTCTGAAACGAAGGAGGCAGAGACGAAGGCAAGGAGACCAGAAGCCAGAAGAGAGGAGCAGAGCAGAGACTGTGAAACCATGAGGGAGAGCACGGGGACCGACTTGCCAGTCCAGGGAAGCAGAGGCCACGGAAACATGTATGACTGAGGGCTGGAAAGAGACCAGCTTGCTGACTGAGGAGAGGCAATGCTGTTCACTTCCCTAATGGACCCTCTGGTGGAGGGTTTTGTTTGTGGGTCCTGTGTGGTCATTGCAACAGATCACTGCTGAACAGCAGAGTGCCCCAGGAGACACATTTGATGCCCGAGTAAGTAAAGAAAGATGGAGGGTGGAGTTACGTCTCATTCTGCCTGGTGGCAATGGGGAGGCCAGAGGAGGTAAGATGTGGCCTCCCAAAGGATTTTCTCAGCCATCTCAATAAAACAAGAAGGCTTCAAACAGTTCGTGGAGAAATGGCATGCAAACACAGGGATTTTCCCACAAACTCTTTGAATCCCCCATGTACATCTATCTTTGTCTGTCTGTTGTAAGACACAGGGGAAAGACGTTTGCTCACAGCGGTGGGTTCTGTTGGGTAAAGGGGGAGGTCAGATCAGGAGCTTACACCAACTGGGAGGGGTTTTGTGTGTGTGTGTGTGTGTGTGTTTTAGTGGCATCACTGCCCTGGTGGGAGTAGGAAGCCCAGTCTTGCTCTCAGAGAGCTGCTGCTGGATTCGAACTGCCAACCCTGTGGGCCACAGTCCAGCACACAACCACTAGGCCACCAGGGCTCAGCCGAAGCCTTTTTTTTTTTTTTTGCTTTTTAAACCAAAGATTGAGGTTTGTTTCACAGATTTTCTCAAAGGGCAGCGGATGAAAAACTGCCTTGGTGAAAATGAGGTCAAGTTGCATCGAGGAATCTGTTCTGCATCACAGCAATGCACCTGCTTATTCTTCAAGGGTAGCAAGTACTGTCCTTTGAAAATGGCTTTACGAACACTTACCCATTCCACCCGAGAGGTCTGATTTACCCCTTCACACTTTTTTTTTTTTTGCTCCAAACTCAATCTTTAAAAGCAATAGGATTTGAGTACCTCAAAGTAGCCCAAGCTGCTATTTTGATCAAGTGTACATTAAAGAGCAGAGAATTCTCTGGGTCAGGCTTAGAAAGAAGGAAGCACTGCTTTCAGAAGGATATCGATTTAGCTGGAGTGTATGCTGAACAACAACAGGTTCACATTTTGACATATCTGCTTAAGAAAGGTTTCCATGATTTTGCACTGATACTTTTTGATTTATCATCATCATGTAAGCATTAAGTCAATAGGAGCATGTGGGCAGAGTTTAATCAGATTGCAGTCTGATTGGAGGACGACCAAAATAAATAAAGACAGCAGGCATTCCATCTCCCTCTGGCCTCCTGGTAATCAGACCAGCACGCGGCAGCTTTAGCTAGTTCTCTGCCTCTGCCTCCACCTGTGTTCCCCACCACCTGTGGGCCAAGCCAACCCATGGATCACATCACGATGGCTTGAGGCTCCTTTGAGAGCTGATTCACCATGCTGCTGGTGCATTCATTACCTGAGCTTGGGGCTAGCGGTTCCTGTCACAGTGCTTGGGTTCAAGATCCCATCATGACCTGCTTCCCTAAGCTCCCGAACTACTGCCTACGGCTGATCCACCCTGCTCTCTGCTGCCTGCAGACAGACGCTGACTACCTTTCATGAGAGGAAAGACTCTGCTGTCCGCTTCCTTGATCTTCAACCCAGCAGCTCGCTTGCGTTGAAGGACTTTCCCGTTTATTAACTGTTTCACAAAAGTTGAGTTCAACTGAGCCCCCTGGACTGCTTTGTGAACTAATTAGCTGTTATATTCCTTCTTGCTGTAGAAACCTATCCTCATATACACATAAAATCATAAATGCCCTGGTTTTGTTTCTCTAGAGGACCCTGCCTAACACAATGCCATATCTCCACCCCACCTCTTCTTGTTATAGACTCATATACTTCTAGATGAGAACAGGAGACTACTATCCAGGTCTCCCACGGCTTCACCTCCTCATTCCACTGTCACAATCCCAGGCGGGGTGGCACCGTTAGAAAGGGGCTTGGTATTAAGGGGAAATGGGTGAGGTCCAGGAAAATACAGGCAAGACGACAAAACTTTATTCTACTAGGAGAAAGCAGAAATGCATTTCTGAAAAATAATAATATTTAGAATGCTTCTCTCACTGCATGCTTTAGACCATCTAACCTACTTCTCTCTGTTTTCCAATTAAAAACAGAAACAAAGGGCACGGGTGTAGTTGATTCAGTCACTGGCATCCTTCTGGACCGGGTCAAACCATCCTGCAGGGTTCCCCAGGGGAGAAGTCAGATGGGCACTTCTCTCTCCTGTGAGGCAGGTGGTAGGTTCCAATCCCGACCTTTTGGTCAGAAGCCCAGTGTTTATCCATTGTGATGCCAGGACCCCTAGTTTATCAAACACCTGTTCAAATACGTGTTCACTCTCTTTCGATATGGAAGGCTTGTTTTCGCTTCTTTTTTAAGTGTGCAAATTTGGTGGGAATGCCAGAGGCCATCCCAAAGGAATGAGGGCTGATACTTGCCATGTCATTCAAGCCCTGGACATAGGCCTGCTAATGATTTCTGGTTTACCGGTACCCAAAGATCTTCCTGATGTGCATTTTTCTTTCCCTCCGTTGTATGAAATGTTTCCTGTAAACTATAGCTTCCTGGGTGCCCATAATGAGCCTGTGGAGAGTGCTCAGGTTGCATGGCCCCCCTGGCTTCTGGATCCCCTTGCTCCTTCCAGGATGGAACCAGCTTGGCTTTGCAGCTCAGCATTCTAAGGTGCCCTCTTGTGGTCAGGGGTAGGAATGACCATGGTAGTGATACTACATGAGGCGTCAAGCCACCAGAGGGATGGACAGGGTGACGTGGTTAGGCTACGTTTTAAAAAGGGTGGCTGTGCGTGGCGTACTGGCGGCAGAGGGATTAAGTGTCGGGCTGCTAACTGTAAGGGTCACTGTTCAAACTCCCCAGTTGCTCTGAGCGGGGGAGCACGAGACTGTCCGCTCCTGTCAAGATTGATCGTCTCAAAGCCCCTGTATAGGGTCCTTATGAGTCCGAGCCACCTCAAAGGCAGTGGGCCTTTGGGTGGTGGGCTAGCGGGCTTGAGGCGCCCATCAAGATTAAGTGATTGTATGACAGCCAGCAGAAGAAACATCCGTGAGCTCCAAAAACCATACTGAGACTGGCAGCCTTCTAAAAGGGTCATTGATTTCCTTATGTGACAGATTGTAACTGCTTTTTTTTTTTTTTTACTTTTTTTAAATAAGCAAAATAAAGTAAGAGTACAAATGAAGGTTTGGGGCCGTTTTATTTCCAAGTGAGATTGACAAGGTAGATTTTCATGTGTGTGTGTGTGTGTGTGTGTGTGTGTGTGTGTGTGAAAGAGAGAGAGAGAGAGATATTGAGAATGAACTGGTTGCCATCACAAAGCAGCAGCTCCTGTTTCCTTGGGTCTGTTTGGCCAGTCAGCTCCCTGAGCAGCAGGAAGAAGTCCTTTTCATTCTGGCTCTTCAGAAAGGAATCCAGACACAGCATTCAAGACCCCAAGGCCATTGACAGGTGGGGTCAGCACAAGAAAACAGAACTCACCACCACCAAGTCCACGCGGAGCCAAGCACCCTGTGGGATGGAGGGGCTGCGCTCCCTGGAGGGTAAATCCCACAGAAGGTCTAAAGGGGGTGGATCGCTCCCTCTTTCTTCAGCATGTAGCTGGGGGTTTGGAACCACCGACCTTGCAGTTAGCAACCTTGTGCTTCTTTCATTGTGCCCCCAGGCCTCCTGACACTCAGTCTAAGCTACTTCACTCCCCTCAGTCGGTGAGTGGATTTGCCCTCACCCCAGCACTTTGTCTTTCAAATCCTGGAGACAGTAGTCAGGGTCAAACGCTCAGGTCTCCTGAGGGGGGAGTGAGGGGGGGGGTGGTGGTGGTGAGGAAGAAAGACAATGCCAAGCACACACCTTCCAAAGCAGCCCCGAAGAACGCTCTTCAGACATAAACGATTAAATTATATAAACTTGGAAGGCAACAGGTTATGAAAACCCTATAAATTTATGTTCAGACTTCCAAACAATGTTCTCCCTCCACCCTTCTTCCAATAATCTGAGACATGAAGTCTGTGATTCAAGAATTATAGCCACGAGCCTCGCCAAAGTGGCCAAATTACAATCAATGCTGAAGGCTTTTGGCTCCAGGAAGTTTCAACAGCCCGGGGTCTGTGAAGCTATCACAATCTCTTCACCCCCACCCCCTACTCCCACCCCAAGTGTGTGGGGAATAGGCATTATCTCTAGATTCTCAAGAAATGTGTACTAAAACGTCAGAGAGAGAGAGAGAGAGAGAGAGAGAGAGAGAGAGAGAGATTCTTTTACACATTGTACGGGGGAGGAAACAAACAGAGACATGATTTATAATGCCAAGTGAGATCTTGGCATCTCAAGAGAGGAGGAATCCTGGCAGGCTGAGCTGATTTTCAGAAAGTTGTTGGGCAAATTGAGAGCACAATTGGAAAGTTTATCAGAATCCTTGCTTCCGTGACAGGCACCAGGAAAAAGAGGCTCAGACAACGAAGGAGGATTTCTGGCTCCTTGTGAAGGAACAAAAATGTTAACTTAGAATCAGTGCATATATGGGCATATTGACAGTGGAATCTCTTATTTAGTAGTGCAAGGAGACTATATAAACCAACATGCGATGAACTGTCAGACATCCAAATGTATCATTAAGGGAAGCTATAGAATTCTCTTATAAATTGAAAACAGGAATGCTCTAGAATAGACATTAGCATGTTCACATCTTTTCATGAATGAACAAATCGATGGTTTAAAGGCCCCTGGTCCCAATCATGGAAATCAGTGGCTTTCAAGAACTTCTCCCCAAAGTGTTCTCATTTTAGAGATGCAAAGGTGGAGAGAAAACTTCCAGTACTTTTAAAACCACGGGTTCACGTCATCCTATGACAACCATGCAGGGCTGGTTAGTCCCGGTCTTAGAAAAGCAAACCGGTCCCGGGAGGCTAAAGAGCTTGCTGTGAACCTTATGCGAGGGAAGACAGGAGACAGTGTCGAGTGTTGGTGGTTCCACCAATGGCGAATGTTCTGATCTTTCCGTACAGATGTGGGCCTGGTGAGGAGGTCAGATAAATGTTGGACTGTGAACTGCAGAGTGAGTGGTTCAAGGCCATGAGCTATTGCTTGGGGGAAAGATGAGGCTGTCTGTTTCCAGAAAAACTCACAGCCATGGAAATTTTAAGCAGGGTCCTTCTGAGTCAACTCACCAGCCACTGCAAGGGGCAAAGATGGAGGATTCTACTCCCCTGACGTCTGACAGCTTTGGAAACCCTTTGGGGCAGCTGACTCAGTCCTATGGGGTTCGAGATTCTCTCTCGATGGGAGTTCCATGCAATGCACCTTTTCGTGGTTCAAAATGGGGTCTCCCTTGGCAAGACTGGAGAGCGCCTCGGGTGATTTCACAATGAGCAACATGGCACAGCGGGACTGTATTTTATCAATGACATTACTCATGGCGCTCCCTTGCCAAAAGTTCCAATCGCTCACCCTAACACAAGTCATGACCATCTTCCTTGTGGGACTTTCTCATTTACATGAAGAGGGCGGGCACACAGGGCTGAGGTTCTTGGGCATATGTGCCAGTGTTCAGCGCTTTCCTCATCTTCGCGGTTAAAAGGGTGAGGTCTCCACTATGCCTCAAAGTCTCGTACACACAAGGGGGGGGGGGGGCTGAATGAGATGATCAGCAAAGTTCCTTCGAGTACGGGGATTGCATGCGTGCACTTGTGTGAAGGTACACAATGACGGGTAACGTATGAGCCGCTTCAAGAGCTTCAGGGAAAAAGTGGATTTAAAAGGTGATGGACATTTTCCAGATAGGTTATGCACTGGGCTCCTAGCGGCAAGGTCAGCGGTTTGAAACCAGCAGCCTCTCAGTGGGAGAAAGGGGAGGCTTTCTAGTCCTGTAAACAGATACAGTCACAGAGGGGCAGTTTTACCCTGGCTCAAGGGGTCACTGTGAAGTGCAGTTGACTTGATGGCAGTAGGTTTTCTGAGGTCGCACGCACACGTGCACACACACACACACACACACACACACATACAGATCAATCAATCTACATATATAGTTCTTGCTGCTCATTGCTGCCGAGTTGATTCCAGCTCAGGGTGGGCCCTACCACAAAGAAGAGCACTGTCCCGGGGGGTTTTCCTAGCAGACGGCCAGACCCCATCTTTCAACGCGCCTCTAGGTGAGATCTAACCATCAACCTTTCAGCTAACGCAGGGCTCTCCCATTTGTGTCACCAAGGGACTCCTCCGGATCCCCTGAAGTCCCTGCTAATGACGGAGATTTTAAATACTGTTATGCAAGGTGAAACTGGCAAGTCTGGCAGAACTGGGGGGCTACCAGGGACCATTCTGTAGAAGGACTGTGAAGTGAGCAGGGGGCTCGAGCCTGGCTCCGCGTGATCATGTTCACACCCAGCTCTGGACCTGGAGCCTCGATATAAGTCCCACCGCGCTGCTCTCTGAGATTCGAGGATCAAATGGTTGAACGGGGAAACAATTATGAGACAAAATTAGAACCCCAAACAAGAATACATGACCACATGCTTCGATGGCTTGAAAGAAAATATTTTCACCTTTAAAAAACAAACACTCATTGACCAAATCAGATAGCATTCGTCGTGTGTTTCTGGGTTCGTTTGTTTCTTTGTTCGTTTTGCAAGCAACAGGTTACCAGGCTTGCAGAAAGGAATAAAATGAATACCGGCAACCTAAAGAGAAATAGAAGCAGCAACCAAGAGATGAAAGGATGCCCTGCACTGGGCACATCTGCTGCACGTGATCTCTTAAAAACTGTTGAAAAGCAAGGGTGCTTCTTCAAGGTGCCTCACGCCAGTCATGGTTTGTTTGGTTTCCTCCCCCCGCGTCCCCCAACACCTCACATGCATTTTAGAGTTAGAAAAGGAATACAAAAGACTGAAGAACAATGGGTGCATTTCATTTGTGATGCTGGTGAAGAATAGTGAACGCGCCATGAGACTGCCAAAAGAACCAGCGAATCTGTTCTAGAAGACGCGCAGCCAGAATGCTCTTGAGAAGCAAGGATGCTGAGACTTGGCCTCATGTACCTGAGACCTGTCAGGAGAGACCAGTCCCTGGAGAGGACATCATGCTTGGTAAAGTGGAGGGGCAGTGTAAGAGAGAAAGAAGCTTGACAAGATGGCCTAAGAACAATTGTGAGGATGAGGCAGGCCTGGGGATGTCTCCTTTGGATGGACACATGAGTCACGGCAGTCTCGATAGTGTCTAACATCCAAAAGGAGATGTTAGAATCAAAGCAAGTCAAATGTAATACTGTGTAAGGCAAGATTCAGCAGGGGTAACTCATTAACCAAAGAGCTCTTCTAGGAAGAGACCAGCTTAAGAGGAACAACAGCCTTCTGGTTCTACAAATGGCTTAGCTACAAAGCATACTTCTCTCAAGCTGAGTTATTGATCATATCTTTTTGTTTTATTAGAGAAGTTCAGATTGCTCTGTGAAATATGTGACCCTAAAACATTTGCTGTAATGTATAATTACTAGAGGGATTGCATTTTCTTCACGAAAATCCAAGTCCCACAAACTGGAGAGGGGAAAAAACACCGACCGGGGTTTTCATCCATTCATTCAAGTCTTAGGGAAAAGGTGTGAAAGTGGTGCCCAGACATTTTCCAGGTTTGCTCGGTGAGGTACAGTTGCTTTTGTAAACAAGGTAGCACTGATATATTAACCAATGAAGGGAACTCTGTTGCATAATTTAAGCAGGACATATTAATGATAGTGGTATTAGATATTGTACACTCCAAAGCACTTCCTCAAACCTTCTTAAGTTTAAATGCCCTAACATGTGGTGGGTCTAGCAGACTTGGGTAAGAGGGTAAGTAAGAAATTACTACCACACAATTGTAAAAACATTGCTAACGAAAGAAGTACAAAACTAGGGAGTGTTTATTTTTCTCCACAGACCCTCTTTCTAAGTCCACACACTTCTGGAAGCAGTGCTTCCATCTTTCTAGCCCTTACACCCTCCAAGAATTCTGCAATCGATTTACTTCATGCCAAAATGGCAGTTTGGGTTTCGCGGGACTGTGTTTCCTTTCAAGGTTCTTTGCATTCCTTCCAAGCTCATCTCTTAGTCTTGAATCTAAATGACCCAGTAGATTCTCTTGTGAATCACTGGTTTGACTGGACCTTGATCTCTGAGTTTGTTATGCCAAGACTCATCCTCAGGTATGGTTCATTCTATAAAATTGTCTTCATGAGCTTCATTCTGGCTTAAAAGCTTTTTGTCTTAGCTGATATGCATTCTTAGTACCTATCAAGCTAAAAACTTGCTGAGGCCAAGATGTTCCCTTAGAAGAAAGTGACCAGACATCCCGCTTTTTAACAATTTAACGACATCCCATGGAGTTTTAAATTTAAAATAAATATATTACAATACTATTTTTTGTGTTCTATGAACATTTTTGTTGCTCTGTATAGACCAAAATTTTAATCAAGAGCCCCCCTTCTCCCGAGTCAATGATGTCTCGCTTAAAATCTAGTCACTTTACCTTAGAAGGAAAAATGCTGAGTCATCTGATAGATATATTAACTTCAGTAGCTTTTGCATCATTGGTAATTCTATAATCTTGTTCAAACAGCCCCTGGACTTCAATCACAGTTTCTTCATTCATTGAGGTTGATGGTCCTTCTTCTCTTGGCTTATGTTTTAGGTCTTCTGACTTTTCTTAAAATGCTGGCTCCATCTAAAAAGTGTTGTTTTATGTAGTGTAGCATTCCCATAAATTTGTTAGCATGCTTCAATGATTTGGGAATATCATAGTTCGGACCTCAAAAGTATTATTATTTTTTTATGGAGCAAAAAAAATTTTTTTAAACACTACAACACTACCCTAATACAATAAACATATCTGAAAACGACCCTCATACAATAAACATATCTGTCTTGGAAAGACAACCAGGAGAAGGGTGGCTTCTAAATCAAAGTCTAAGTGAAAAGTAAGAAAGCCAAGGATATGGGTGGATGTAGTGTCTACAACAATAGGCTCAAACATATTGATTTGGAGAATGGCACAGGACCGGGCAGACAGTATTTCCTTCTGCATGGACTGGGTCAAAACCCACCCCACCTCTTCTAACCACCACCACAGAAACAAACAACTAAGAGGCAGAAAAGTGTGTCACGAAAAGAACTTGTCTGTAGCCACCCATGGATGGAGGGCATGTGGAATCCAGTTTTGTTTGGAAGAAACGCCGGCAGTGATGAGTTGGAGTCCTAGAGCAATACCTTTTCTTTTTTTTTTTGGCATCACTGCTCTCCGGTGGTGGGAGTAGGAGGCCCAGCCCCACTGCTGGAATGGAACCTCCGTCCCAGTGGGCCGCAGTCCCGCGCACAACCACTACGCCACCAGGGCTCAGCCTAAGCAATACCTTTCTATGTGCCCTCATATTGTTCATCTTATTTCATCGAAAAAGGGAAATAAAGAGGAAAGACATGTCCAAGTCCACACAGCAAGTCAATAGCAGACTTGAGTGCAATACTTTTCCCACATGCCTACCTCTATGTTCCCACCAGAAGAGTACTTCAAGGACACTCGAGTCCTGGTGGTCATAACAGCAAAATCAACTGTAGCCATCATTGCTGAGGACTGACTCTGCAATGAGCACAACGCCGAGGAGGGCACGTCTGCTACTTTATTTGATCATCCTTTGCACGACAGTATCAGGATTTAATTTCTCAAGAATCTTCAACCTGCTCCGGCAGATTGCTGGCTCTCAGATTTCAAGTCATCACGTCTTTGCTGAGAAGTCACTTTCTCCAGGAGGCCTGTTTTGGACACTTAATTAAAAAGCACAGCCCCCTTTTCATGCTGCCAAAAGTGGATCCCCTGCCCCAGTTCCACGGCATGATTAGCAATTAGTTTTCATTTTTAATGCTGATTGTTAAATGCTAAGTTCTACAAGGGCAGGGATCTTTTATTTCCCCTCACCAACCGACCCTGAATGCACACACACTGTTGTCCAGTCCAGGGCCTTTCGGGATGAAGAAATGTTCTGTGTACTCTCTAGTATAGGTGCCACTCGTTGCATGAGAGTAATGCGTGGAAGTGGCTGGTGCAAGACAAGGACTGGATTTTTAAATTTCCGAATTTATATTTAAGTAACCACATGTGCCCAGTGGTCACCACCCTGGGAATTCTGACCTAGAAATAAGTACAGCTCAGTAAAGATTTTCCGAGGGAGTGAATGCATAAGTGCGTGAAAAAGACCTACTTTCCATATAGCCCATGAAACACCAATTAAATTTCATACTCCCCCCCTCTCCACCAGAAGGCCTGAAAAGAAATCCAGATTAAAGTTAAGAAGAAAGCCCCCAAATTCTGGTGATATGACCAAAACAGCAAGCACACCAAGCTTCCAAACTGTTGGCAACTCATTTTGTGACTCATGAACCTGCCACATCATTTTCTGAAAACAGAAAGAAAGCAAACCAGCAGCTCATAATGAATTCCCAGGTAGATGAATACATACATATACATACATACATACATACATACATAATACGTCTACGTATATAATTACAACTATTATCATAATCACACACTACCTTTTTGACCTTGTTCTTTTTCTCATAGGTCTCTGACAGAGGTTTTTTCTTCTGTTGAGTTGTGTCTTTGGAGAATAAATACTCAAATTCACTCGTATCCCGAATATCAGGTTCTTCTAAGGAATCCCATAAGGTTGGTGCAGCATTTGGGCTTAAAACAGAAAAATGGCAAGTTAAACTTGGGAACTAAAATAGCACAGAATATAATGAAATTTTTTCATTTCTTTTTCTGTATATCCAGTTTTAAAACACCCCAGGCAAGTACAGGCAGCGTTTCTTTTCACATTACACATTTATTGTTAAAAGCCAAAATAAAAGGTAGAATATTGAAGCAAACAAGCTCCCCACCCTCCAAAGTAAAATAAAATAAAATAAAATAAAATAGAAAAGAGATCTTGAGGCATCATGTGGGACCAGATGGCCTGGAGGTCGGATTGTGGAGGCTTTGCCCTCTGCTCCTCCCTCAGTCTTGTGGTCTTTTCAGGAAAAGGAAAAGAGAAGACATCGTCTAACACCTGAAGATGGTTGTAGGATACTGACAGGATATTCTCGGATGTACTGAAAATGGAGTGCCAAAGTGAAGATTTGACCCTCTGTAGGTGTTTCCCCCCGACTAGTTGTAAATATGATTTTTAAGATGAGCTCAGGTCAACTCTGCCCAGGCCCTTTAACATGTGAACAGCTGTGTCCACCTAAAAATAACTGATGGATAATTTCCCACCTCCCAAATAATTCCCCAAAACATGAAAAAGGAGACAAAGAAAAATACCTCCTCCACAGTGCCATTCCCCAAAGGGGCCTCAACTAAGGCTAACATGTGCAGAAAGACATTGCCTGGTTTCGTCTTCTAGAGACTGGAGAACACTGGCTTTGAAGCAGGGAATGGGGCGGGGGGACAAGTTTGGGATGGAAGCTCCAACTGTGAAGGGGAGTCCTGAACCCTGCAGTTGTGAAGCATCTTCCATGTGTCAATTTTCTGAACAGTTTAATAACAAAATTTAATATCTAGAGGAAACATGGCCTCATCTATGCACTTCCTGTTCATAAGATACGTGAGATTATGATCAATAACACAGAAATGTCTTTACCTTCATTTTGGTACAGATTATCTCAGCCAAGGAAAACAACAATCACTCAAACTATTCTGTGAGGCGGCCCACACTTTGGGGTGCTGCTGGTGGAGGAGGGGGGTATAATAAAAGGTAACTTTATTCAAAATAGTCCCCAGATCTGTTTTGGGGGGGCTCAGTGGGTTCACGTTTTTATTGAGGTCTATTTTGCCCATGAAAGACAACAGCTTGGTTCTGATCACATTCATTTCTTTTCCTCTCCATTAAAGAAAAGATCCATTTTCTAATATACCATTTTAATCTTTCAGGATACAGACACAGGGTAAAATGTAGTCAATCAATATGGCCCTTCTAGCCACTATTCCTTATATAATGTATCGTAATTCTGTTCTCGGCCCATGGCTATGATATCATTTTGGAGGGAGTTCTTGGTTACATGAGGTTAAGTTAAGATTAAGTTAGTATAGAGTGTCAGCCATGTCACACCCTGTGTTGTCTGGGGGGAAATCTTAAAGATTACATTACTAGAGAGTGAGACTTAATATACCATCCTTCATTTTCTGTCTTTTTAATTTAATTTTACCAGTATTATTGGCATAAAGAACATATCATGCAACTCAATAATTTAAACATAATTAAAAAGACTGGTGCTACCATCATCATAATTTTAGAACATTAGCTCTTTCTTATATTCATTATTAGCTTCCTATTTTCCCCCAACCTCCTTTGCCATAACCACAAGAAATCGTTCATCTAAGTACTGTCTCTGTAGATTTACCTATCCTGGACATCATGTAAAGATAAACATACAAAATCAAATGCAAAACAAAAACTCAGGAACAACCAAATGAAACATAGAAACACCTGGTTCACTTTTGGGAGAGTGTACAACAGGTTTAAAGACAAAAAACACACCTTCATCAAAGCCTTTCTTCAGCGTGAAGGCCCACGTGGGACACAGAGGGCAATTCCAGCACCAGTTGGAGAAGGGCGTCTAAGACCTCTGAATCAACTGGGAGAGCCAGGTGAGACCAGTTGCACCTGGGACTGTGACAGGGAGACTCAGAGGGGCAACACCAAGTCTAATGGGTACCTTCTCCTCATCTGGCCCAAGACAATCAGACTCTGCGACAGAGGAATAGGTGGGCTGACTTCCTGGGTGTCAGAGGCAGAAGCCAGGGAGAGACTTGACTGTTGGCTGAGGGGGTCTGCTGTGGATCAACGACTATATCCTTACAGCTCACTGATCCTACCCTGTAGTAGACTATTCACTTCCCTAATCAATGTCTTCTTTAATCGTGAGTACCGTCTGTGTGTCTCAGGTAACCATGGCAACAGATGATTGAGTCCAGCCTCAAAGTAGCATGTTGGGGGAGGAATGGTTGGTATCAGAGTAAGGAAAAGGAAGATGGAGGGTGAAAACGTGCCTGACCCCCTCACTTGTGGCAATGGAGGAACCCCGTTGCTACATCTGCCCCTGCACCTTGAGCTGTAAAGAAAGCTTCAAAGAGTTCGTGGAAAATGAAATAGAATTGAAAAAAGGAATTTTGAAGCCCCAGTAGGTAGAAGCGTATCTAATCAAGTCGATTGCGCCTTCATCGGGGTTCCCCTGTCTGGAGTTTCTGAGCTGGGAAAGGGGACCGATGATCTATCTTCCTCCCATGGGGTGGCTGGTATGTTTGAATCGCCGACCTTGGAGATGGCAGTCCGATGCCTAACCCGCAGCACCACCAGAGTTCCGTGTGTGGATATGTATGTGTGTGTGTGTGTGTGAGAGACAGAGAGAGAGAGACAGACAGACAGACAGACAGACAGACAGACAGACAGAGAGACATGAGGGGCCCTGGAGGCACAATGGTTAAGGAAAAAGTGGTTTCATTTGTGAACAACACACAACACCATGCATGGGACGGGCTTATCTCAGCTGCACACAGAAGTGACATCCCATTGGGAAGGGAGGTGATTGGGGAGCATGCAGCCTGCGAGGGGCTGCTGACCTGATTGCAAGGAAATTCTGGGCAGTGTCGGTAAGGGTGTGAGGAAGGAGGTGATGCAATTCCCAAGACAGACTGCTCACGCACCTGTACTGCTTGGCCCCAGCTCCACAGAATCTGAGCTCAGGCCAGTATGCACTCATATTCTGGGATAAATTGGCTTTGGGATCAGGTTGAGCACTTCATCACCATTTATGGAACTGTTTCTGTGGTTCTTTATAACAGAGAACAAGAGAATTTTGTGGGGGGGGGGGCATGAAGGAGGCCTGCTTGTCATAAGCCATCTACCACAGTGGTCAATTCTAACCACAGAACAAGCATTCTAGCTCAAATGAAGGGAGGAGGAGGTGGGATGGGGGGGAGGAATGCAGAAAAAAGAGTAAGAGGAGGGAAAAATACTAACTGGTAGGTCAAAAAGATAGCTTGTAGCTCAGTGAGAATTCCCTTTCCTTCAACCAAATGTCACCTTCCCATTTTAGGATCCAGGTAACAGTCAACAAAGAAGGCAAAAGGGTCAAAGTGTGTGTTGGTTGGGGTGGGACTGGTAAGGGGAGAAAAAGTTCATAGTTCATACAAGTGTGGAGAAGCATCAGAAGCCATACATATAAAATGGATAAAATATGTATTTTGTTCCTGATCTCCAGAAAGTCAAAATATATAATGTGCCCATTATACAATGTTCTTAGCCCTTTGGGTGCATGAAACTAAAGTTGAACACTGTTTTACCTGTTTTAAAAGGTCACATCCAAATTAAGTTGACTTTTGTCCATAAATGAGTGATGATACTTGAAATCTTTAGTCTATTGTAGTGGAAATCTTTATGACCATTGTAGTTGAAAAAGAAGTACCAGTGCTTAGAATACAAAGCTATTTTGAGGATCCACAATAAACCAAATATTCACTTCCACTGAGTCAATTCTGAGTCATAAGACCCTACAGGACAGGGTAGAACTTGCCTGCCAGGTTCATGAGACTGTAACTCTTTGTAGAAGGAGTTAAGCTTCAAGTTGTCCCTCTGCAGGACTGGGAGGCTTCGAACTGTTGACCAGTCCAACAAGTACAGCAGGAAATAAATGTGTAGTGCCGACAGATGTGACCTGGCTAAAGGCTTCACATGGGCCAGATGAACATACCCTCATTGTATGCCCCAAACTCAAGCTCAAGGCTGATGGGTGACATGCTCGCCAAGCAGGGCTCTTTCTGAAGTCCTAGGCAAGTTACAGACATTCATCTGTTCTTTGTCTGGCTCAAAACTGAAGCTCAAGGCTTAGCTGAAACCAGTTAGAACTAGAACATAGTTGTCCCTGGCAGACTACATGAGGAGAAGATGAAGACGATGATTGCATGCAGCTTGCCTGACTAAAGACCATCCCACACTGAATGGCGGAAGAAGGGCCCTTATTTCCCATCGGTCCTATCACATGGTCTTATTATGGTCCACGGGGTTGGAAGGGAAGGAAGCAGAGGGAGGCTAGTGGGCCACAGGTGTGGGACAATGCCCTGCTGCCAGAGTCCTCCACTTGGCTGGCAGGTGGGATTCGTCATCTTGGAAAGACTTCTCACTCATTTGAGAGCACTAATGAGGGAACATGACTCAAAGTAAATATTCTGGGAAATTCCTTCTTTCTTAGAAAGTATCATTGAGGTTTGAATAGGAAAGGCAACATACGAATGCTTTAGGTTAATAGTAGGCGCTATTTCAAGATCATCTCCTGGTGTTTGTTTTATTTTTAACCATTCTTCTGGGAAATTAAAAAGTATCAGGATTTCCACAAATAAACTCTTGGCCCTCCTTGTTCGGTGAAAGGAAGGAGGAATACATAATCAACTTTGTGCAGAACATGCTTAACTATAAGGTATTCCCTACTCTTTCTATAATGATTTCCAGTTGCTTTTTCACTGGGAATTGCATATTATTTTGCTGAGCTATTTCTCCTGCCCCCAAGGAAATTTCTATATACATTTAAAATTTTATCCCCCCCACACCTTGATTTGGGGAATAAGTTCCAAATTGCGATGTAAAAATATGTTCCGTATTTGCTGTTCATAACAAACAAACGAACTCCTGACCTAGAGAGTTCTCAAGAGTAGCTTGCGGGAACTCAACCTATCTCCCTATGCATCCCCTGACAGTGAAACTCTCAAAACACACTTCCATCCAGTCAATGCAGACTCAGAGCGACCCCATAGGACAGGGTGGCACTGCCCCTAGGAGTTTCTGAGACTGTAACTCTTTACGGGAACAGAAAGCCTCGGCTTTCTCCCACAGAGCAGCTGCTGGTTTGGACCTGCTGATCCTCCAGCTCGCAGCCCAACATGTAACCACTGGGCCACAATAAGGCTGAAAAAAAAAATCAGATTCAAAGCTGTCTGAATCAGGGATTTGAACTGGTCCATTCTGGGTATAAGCCCTGCCAAGCATTTACATCATGAGACTGTAGATGCCTACATTCTTGTGTATATAAAAATCATTGGGCGGGGGGGTGGGGGCACGACATCTTGTTAAAAGGTAGATTGAGTGCAAGAGGGGTGGAAGGGAAGATTCTCAACCGATGGTAAAAGGGGAAGGGACTGGTTAGAAGGCCGGCTCTGGAAAGAAGTTTCCCAACCACTGCCCCTTGCTACCTTGTTTCCTCAGCTCAATGGCACATTTAAATGCACACTGCTTGTCGGCCACCCACACAGCAATGCTTTCTCCGAAGGGTCACAGGGGCCACAAGAAGGGAGGGTACTTAGCAGTTAGGGGGAACCAGAGTTCAAATGGAGATCATGGGTGCTTTAACATTTCCCTCTGGCTTGAAGAGGCAGCGACTCTATACCATGCTTTAGCTAAAAAATGAAAGCACACACAATATCTGGTAAATTTCTAGGCGATACGGCTGGTGATGCCATCTAAAGATAAGACCATGATTTGAACAAGAGAGTCACACCTCTCAACAAACCTATCCTATGGATACAGGTTCCCTGTCTTGATGCTTTCGCAGCCACCCCTATAGAGTGGTTCTGAATTGGAAGGGGCTTGGTGGCCTTGAGTCCGAGTTTACTCAGTCATTATAGTGGTGCTGAGGAAGCTGCCCCCAGCCCCTGCCTTACACACGGCATTGCTCTTATTTTAAAAAGGGAGCTGTTAACCTTTCAGAAGGCAACTCCTGGTCTCTCCCAGCACCCGCCCAGCGAGGAGAGATGAGACCACGGAGACGGGATGGGGCTGTTCTCCCTCACACACGCTCCCACTTGGTTTCACCCCATCTGGCTCCACCCGGGTACGCGGCCCCGCATTGGAGACTATGGGCGCTGCACAAAGTAGAGACTGAGCTGCTATGGATACGGCAGCCCTTGGGCAAAACACCGCGGAAGTCACGCGCTGGGCCTGCACAGGGGAGGCAGAGTGGCCGGCTTACCTTTTCTCACTTATTTGTATTCTCGTCCAATACAGAGGCTTCATGGGGCAGCGGGGCTCCACGGCTGGCTTCCGAGGGCATTGGCTGGAAGGGGACCCGATTCCAAAGAAGAGTCCAGGAGGAGGTGGGGGTGCCAGTCCTGGGGGCGTTGGAGGCGGCGGCCCCCCACCGCTGGAGAGTGGAGGTAAGTTAGGAAGTGGGGGTGGAGGGGGCGGCGGAGGAGGTCCAATACTTAGAGGTGGTGGCGGTGGCAGTGGTGGTGGCGGAGGTGGCGGTGGCGGTGGCGGTGGCCCCGTGCTCAGTGGAGTGGGCGGTACTGATGACTGAGACTGAAGGCTGGGTGGCAGTGGAGGGGGCGGCGGGATAATGGCCGGCAGGGGCGGTGCAGGCGGGGGAGGCGACGTCTTCTGCTGCTGACACGAGATGCTTTCCCCGGGTAGAAGTGAGGGGTGGTCATCTCTGCAGTCACTTGGGGGAGAAAGTTGGCTCAAAGACGCGATCGTGAGCTTTCTGGGGACTATGTGGTTACTTCTTGTGGCCCTGCTTTCCCCCTCACAGGGTTTGAGGAAGGTCTCCCTGTCCGTCTGGATGCACACGTTCCTGTAGGTCTTCGGAGGGCAGTCGTCGTCGGTGGAGATGCACGCGTCTCTCATCCCGTCAGGGCCTTCCCGCCATCGGTGCTCCAAATCGTGCTGGAGCTTCTGAATGGTGTCTTCCAGCCTCGCTGTGGTGGCTGCGTGCTCACCCCGGATGTGAAAGGCTCTGAGTTCAAATTGGGCCTGGGGGGAAATCAGGGAGGAACAAAAGTGGGGGTTCTAAAGTCTGTCTCTCTCTGATTATATATCATATATTACATATGAACACACACACGCACACATCGCCACCACTCCCGGGCCACTCTGGTGTGGCCAACATAAATGCAGGGACACAGAGACATTCTTTCAAGAATCCAAAAGGATATAAGTTTCACTTTATGGATTTTCCAGGGACTTAACATAGTTGAAGTAGAAGCGTAATTTCATCCAATCTGAGCTCACAGGGGATAATTACCCGGGATTAAGGTTTGAAATAAAGCTGTCACCTAAGAACCTTCACCCGGTTTTAATATCAGATACAAAACAAAACTTTCAATAAAGGTTTGGATGTGCTTGAATATCGCTTTTTTAACTTTGGGTTCGAGTTTGGAAAAATAAAACTCAGAGAGGGAAAACTGGGAATGGGGATTGTGGTGGGGGCGATGTGTGTGAAGGGTGGGGGGTGGGGGTTG
>PVJH01036351.1:0-18860 GCA_004026705.1 Nesogale talazaci | reverse complement strand
CCCCCAGACTGGAGAGCGGACCCTGAAGTCCACTCAAGTCCCCGACCCCTGTCCTTCCCGAAGGAGCCCGACTCCTGGATTTGCTCTGGAGGGCCCGTTCGAGGGTCATTGAGGGAGAAGCCCAGGGCATCAGACCCACCATTCCCAGGCCCGGGGGCCCGGGACCCAGAGAGGAGGACGCAGGTCTTCGCTGGAGGGGTGGCAAGTGTCCTTGGTTAAAAGTGACCTCTTTTTCTGGGCCTCGGGTCTCTGTGGGTAGTAGGCAGAGTCGCTGCTGGGAACTAAACAAGCCAGGAAATGCCTCTTCAGAGCCCTGCCACCCTCTGTGGGGAGGTCCTCTCTTGGCACCCACCGACGGGTTGGCCCAGAGGATCAGGGCGGCACTCTGAAGTCAAAGTTGGGCAGAACCGGGTCCTGAAACCCTGCCCTGGTAACACCCCACCTCCTCCCCCAACCGGGCAGTGTGAGGCCTGAGCAAAAAGGTGTGGAGAGGCGGGAAAGCGCCTGGCCGGGGCTCTGAAACTTGCGTGGAGATGGTGCTCCCAGCTCTTCCAACCACTGGCTTCAGAGTCCAGAGTGCTCCCCGCAAAAAAACAAAAAAAAACAAAACCCAGGCCTTATGGGGAGAGGGATTTCCCGAGTGACTTTCCTGAGATGTTGAGGTGGTTGTGTGTTGGGTTCCTAAATGCAGTCAGTAGTTCGAAAACCACCAGCCAACTCTGGAAGAAAGACAAGGCTTTTTACTCCTGTAAAGAATTAAAGTTTCTGAAAGTGCTCGGGGCAGTTCTACCCTGCCCTATAGGGTCGCTTTGAGTCAGACCAGACTAGATGGCAGTGAGTTCCTGGAGGCCGGCAGAAAGCGTTTCAGAGAAGGCAACTGACGCCCGGAGTGCCGTCCCAGAAGACTGGTCCAGGCCTGAGATGAAGGTCCTGCCCATCGCTCTCTCCTCCAGGGCTGCATCTCCCTACGAACACCGCCCCGGGATGCGATGTGTTGTTACAACTCCCCAGCCATCATACTACCCGCACCCCAACCTCAGGTAGGTCTCGCCGCCCTCGGGTGTACGCAGCACCGGGGAGGCCAGGGCACTAGTTGGGGCGAGAACGGTCAACTGCTATGCACTGGTGGGAAGGCGCCGCGAGGGGGCGCAAGTGTCCTAGGGAAGTTAAAAGGGAACACCCAGCCCCGTGGCCGCTGACGGTGGATGCCGACTCATAGCGATCCGGCAGGACCGAGCAGGTCCAGCTTGCGCCACAGGGTTTCCAAGACGCTGCATGTTGAAGGAAGTTGCCACGTCTTTCTCCCGGAGAGCAGCGGTGAGTTCCAGCCACTGAGCTTTGGGGGAAACCACTGCCATCGGGGCTCTTTAGGGAAGTCCAAAGCAAGCTAGCAAATAGATCGTCCTTCGCCCCAGCCCCACCCACTCCAGTGACAAGGCGGCTGGGATTGGAGAGTCAGGGTTTGGCAAGTGGGACGCTTCCGTCGATAGGCGGATCTGGGCGCGGGGTTCTGGACTTCAGAGTCAGTGCTTCGGAGCAGGTGTTGGGAATCAAGCAGCTGGACCTACTATGGGAACCCCGTGACTCAAAGCCACGTGTTAGGAGACACGACGTTGGGATAAAAGCCAGCACGGAGAATCCGTGTCAAATGTTCCGTTAAATACATGAGGATCCCAAAGGACTGACCCATCGTCTTTCCCCACAGATGGGACACAAGTCACTTCAAGAAGACTGGCGGTGCCTTGAAAAACAACTATGTTATCCACCCTGAGTTTGTGTCAGAGACTTATCCTGAGTGTGGCTGCTGGTAGAGTCTGGCCCCACCAAGGCCGAGGGGGTGGGCAATAAAGAAGCTCTTCACCCCTAAAGGCTGTGTCCTTTACCCAGCAGGATGGGGCCAGGAAAGTTCTCACCCTCTATCCTACCCTGAGTCACCTCCCCCACAATAGCAATGATTCCCTTGGGAGACGATGGGTACTGGTATCCTCCTCTCCGCCCCAGAGCTCAGGTTCCTCTAGCTACCCACAAGACAGACTCCTCTTGTTTGGGCCCATCTATGCCCCAGCCTCGAGGGCCCTGCAGCTGACAATCTCCACCTTCCCCTCAAAACTGGTGTCTCCTGCATCTCACTGGACCCAGAATTGTCCATGCTACAGCCTTGTTCCTAAACCCAAAGCTTTCACTACCTGCTCCCAGAGTGTCCTCGGAGTCCCCCCCAAACTCTCTGCTCACTCTGTTACCCAAATTCAAGGAGTCCAAAATAGATTTGGGGGGAAATCTCAAGACCATGAAATTGTAAACTGCAAAACAGAGGGAAGACGGATCTGGATGTTCTGGGATCACCAGTATTTTTCTTTATAAAAAATCTGAAGCCTGAGTCTCGCACTCGCCTCTGAGCACCACAGGCATTTTTCTCAGCACTGACACCAAAAGGAGCCACTAGACCCATTAAATAACCAAGGTGGGAAGGGAAGGGGACATTATGCCCAGGAGAAGCGACCCTCCCAGTGACAGGCAGGGGAGACCACTTTTAAATCCAGTGACTAGTCTGGGCAGCCTCAGGCTCTCCCTGAACTCCAGAAAAGCCAATGTCACTGCCATGAAGTCGGTGCCAGTTCTCAGTGACTCTATAAGACAGGGAAGACCTGCCCTTGTCAGTGTCCGAGACTGTAATACTTTACAAGGGGAAAAAAAGCTTCACCTTTCTGCCACATCGAACATCTTTCATGTTAGCTGCCCAATGTGTAATCATGATGTCACCAGGGATCCTTTTCCTTGCACTGGGCTACCCTTTCCCACATGAGAAAATGAAGAACCTGGTCCGAGAGACCATAAGGCTTCCACTGGAAGGAAAGGAATGCCCAGAAACAGCTGTACCACTTTACCGCTTCCTAAACTCAACCTGGCGGGGCAAGAACCGCAACCGTCAGAGGGCGTACCTCCCTCCAGAACTACATTTCCCAGCAGGCCCTGGGCGGAGCACCGCCCACAGGCGGGGAAAAGGGACACCTAGTGGAGGCGGGCCCGGGGGCAGCGCTGGGGACTGGGGAGGCACCAGGCTGATGGAGGCTGGAGAAGCAAAGGGCTGGGCGCCCAGTTGGGGGAGGAGGGTGGGGGCGGGCGCCTTGGACCCACGTGACGACCTGGGAGGCGGGGTGGGGCGGAGCGGCCTGGGCAGGGCGAGTCGCCGGCGGGCGGGGCCCGAGAGGCTCCTGTTGTCCTCAGGCAGGCTGCGGTCCTAGGACGGCAGTTCCACTCCGGCTCCCACCGAGGGATCGGCGGAAGTGTCCCTTCGTCCCCATTTCGGCCCCGACCGAGCTCGGCGTGAGCACCTCGAGCAGCTGCGAAGGGCGCACGATGCCCGAACTTTCCCTCCGACGGATGAGTGGGTGGGGCCAAAGACGAATCTAAGGTATGGCCGGTGTGGCACGTGCCCTGGGCCCACTTGAATGGGGTGCCACGGGGCAGCTTTGATTAGCCCAGTGTGCCCCAAGGGCCGACGCAACGGGGTAGACCTCCCGAGAGGCAGCTGAGGGCGGAACGCAGCGGGGAGCGCTTTCCACAGACCAGTGCAACGGGGAGGGTGCCCGGGACACAGACTGACATCCCCCGACGCCACAAATAGGAAAGGCGTCAGACTGAGGCAGCGGGACCGGGCACGTCCTCGGTCGACGTCTGTCTATTCTTCCAGAAATGGAGGGGGTGGGGGGTGGGGGAAGGCAATATAGAAATTATTCAGGGCGGGGTTGGGGGAGGACACACGCAGTTTAGAGATTGCTTCGCCCTTGTGACCCTCTCTAGGTCATTGGATAGGACGAAGTTGAACGCCTGGGTCCCTCGGACATAGTCTTCAATAGGCCACAGCTCGCTTAACCTCAGCCTCACCCTTCTGACAGTTGGACTAGTCGCTGGGGGTGGGTGCTGCTTTTTTCTGGCCGAAGGTGCGTCACTCGATCCCTGCGAATCCCTTCTCCTGGCGGGGGAGGGAGATGGGCCAGATCAAGTTGCCTTTGACATTTCCAGCCCCCTGGGAACCGCAACCTACAAAAGACTCTGCTTGGAATGGCCTTCTGTCAGATGGGTCTGGCCGGGCTCTTCCCCTCCCAGGAGCATGGGGTTGGCAGCCAGGGCTGAGGTGGAAGTGGGGAGTGGGGAGAGGAAGGGGCACACCCCATGTGCCCACATTAGCCTGATGGTGGAGGTGGCAGAGGACAGGGGTCTCAACACCAAGGTCACATGGGAACCGCGGGGTTCCTCCCCACCTGCCCCCCACTCGAAATACCTTTTGATTTCTTAGCACCAAATGCTATTAGAATGGCCCTTTCCTCTCCCCTGAGAAGCCTTTCTGGCTTTCTTCTCTGCGTGCAGCAAGCAGCAGCACCGGGGCTCTAGGAAAGACTGGCCCGGCCCTGCCCACACCCACCTGAGGAAAGCCTGCCCCACCATCTCTTGACCACAGAGTACTCACAGGTGGGCCCCACCGTTTCTCCCATCTCCTCAAACATATGCTGTGTGGGTGGAGAGGACGGGAGCTGAGTGTTTGGAACTCAGGCAACCTTGTTATGCCAGTGACTTTTGACGAGTCCCTTTTCCTGTTAGGGTCAGTCTATTTTTTCTTCAGGAAAATGGGGCATGGTAGCTACTGGTCACTCAGCGTGCAGTCAGGATTTGGATGCTGTTGTGGCATTGGAGCGCCTGTGAGCAGCAGGTGCCCAGGCCTGGGAACCTCTGCCCTTCATCCAAGAATCTTAGAATCCTAGAAAGTTAAGATTCCCAGAACCTAAGTGTGGGGAAGAGACCAAAGTGGCCTCTTCCAAGGGCCAAGAGATGGGCTGACTTAACAGGAAGCTTTTGAGGATCCGTGCCTAGAATGAGGCTTTTCAAAAGGAATAGGCACAAATGCATTGCAGATCTGGCCTGGGCTCCCCAAGGCTGCCCCTGGGTTCTGGTCAGCTGAAGAACATCAGCTAAAGCCACTGCATGCATTTCCCGCAGGGCTTCTCTAGCCTGCACCTACGGGGAGTGGCATCCACAGTGAGCTGGTGAGGTAAGCTAAGTTGTGCAGGTAACTGTGCACAACTCCACTGTCACAGACCAGCTAGGTCTGACCAGTTCGGGGGACAGGCGCAAGGTGTGAAGTCCTGAGATAACACCTTCTTAGCAAGAGGCTGGGGGTGGGCTGTGTACTGACTGCTAGGACTCAGATTCAGATCGGCACCTGGCATTCTTGTGGGTCTCTGTGTTAGGGAGCTAAGGCCCCTGGGTAGTCCTGGCATCGCCTCTGGTGGAGCTGGAGACTTGAGGCAGACACTGCCTGGCATCTAGGAAGAGGCTAATTACTGTTTGCCAGTCTCTTTCTCTCCTCCCCTCAGCAGGAGCCATGGGAGCAGGCCAGCTGGCTGGCGGTGCCATGTCTGCCTGGTGCTATTGCTTTGATGGACTCTGCCCTGGGGGCTGGAACAGGAAGGGTCAGCGGCCCTGAGCCGCACACCTCCCCCAACACCTACCGTTTTCTACAGCCAGATCTAGCCCACCATGTGTGAGAGCAGGGCCTTGCCATTGCGGGGCCTGGTTCCTGGAGAGCTGGTAGGCAAGGTGGATGAATTCTCAGAAGCAGGTGGCCTGAAGGACTTAGGTTGGGAGAGGAATGATCTTGGTGGGCACAGGACAGGCCTGGCGAGATATGGAGTCGATGGGCTGCTGAGACCACGAATTTCTGGAGTTTCTATTGCAAGACTTTATGCACCTTGACCTCTCTGAACTGGGGCGCAGTGGAATCTGACAAGTGCTTCAGAAGGATCACATGGTTGCTGGGGCCAAGAGGCACTGGAGGGGAGAAACTAGGAACAGGGAGGCCTATTTGGAGAAGTGTTCCAATAACACGGAAGAAGTGGTGCCCACCCTGGGGCAGGGACACCAGGGTAGCTAGTGGGTGAGTGGTAGAAAGAAAGCCAGGAGGCTGCCGGCCCACCATTGTCTTGCTTGGAGCAGAGCAGTGAAGTAGTCAATAAAAGAGAATTTGGTGACACAACAGCAAGGTGGAGGGGGAAACCCCTCCAGCCTTCACGTCTGAATCCACCCCTTCCTCCCACAATCCAGGCCCAACGCCTGAGCCTGGCTTTGGGCATCTCCTTTGTTCTCCTGATTTAATCTGTTGCCCTGTTAAAGGTCCCCGTGTGGGAGGTCAGAGATAGCAGACTTATTCTGTATCCTGAACAGCCCCTAACTCTTTTAAGGTATGTTTTCCCAACAGGAAAATAGGAATGTGGGGTGCCCGTCCCCTCCACATTCACAGAGTCCTCAGCAGCATTGGGAAAAAGGATGGGTAGGACACACAGAAGGTTGATCCAGAGAACCACACATTTGTCATGCTGGTCACTTGCCAGTGATCAAGCCCCTGGGGCTCGGTGCCTCTCATAGTCTTCTTCTCTCCCCCACCTCCATCCCACCCTCGATGAGTCTTTCTTGCTTCAGTGGGTGGGAAAACTATGGAATTAAGACAGTTTGGTTTTATCTCTCTCCCTCTTCTAGACTCCGGAAGGCGGGGTTCGGATGGCCTTGCAGGGATGGCTCCACTGTCCCATCCTGCCTTAGCTAGCAGCTGATCCCCAGGTCTCTCAGGAGACGCGCCAGGCTTATCCCCACTGCCGCCCTGGGCACCCCAAGACCTCCGCAGCCACCACCATGTACACCTTCCTGCCAGACACCTTCTCGCCCGCCAAGCCCAAGCCGTCCAAAGAGCTGAGGCCGCTCCTGGGCTCTGCGGTCCTGGGCGTGCTGCTGGTGCTGGCGGCGGTGGTGGCCTGGTGCTACTACAGCGTGTCCCTGCGCAAGGCTGAGCGGCTGCGCGCCGGACTGCTGGACCTCAACCAAGGCGGCTTCTCCATCCGCAACCAGAAGGGCGAGCAGGTCTTCCGCCTGGCCTTCCGCTCGGGCGCCCTGGACCTGGACTCCTGCAGCCGCGAAGGCGCCGTGCTCGGCTGCTCGCGCACGGCCGACGGCCGCCCGCTGCACTTCTTCATCCAGACGGTGCGGCCCAAGGACACGGTCCTGTGTTACCGCGTTCGCTGGGAGGAGGCGGCGGCCGGCCTCGCGGTGGAGCACGCCATGTTTCTGGGCGACGCGGCGGCCCACTGGTACGGTGGGGCCGAGATGAGGACGCAGCACTGGCCCATCCGCCTGGAGGGCCAGCAGGACCCGCAGCCCTTCGTCACCAGCGACGTCTACTCCTCGGACGCCGCGTTCGGGGGCATCCTGGAGCGCTACTGGCTGTCGTCGCGCGCGGCCGCCATCAAGGTCAACGACTCGGTGCCCTTCCACCTGGGCTGGAACAGCACGGAGCGCTCGCTGCGGCTGCAGGCGCGCTACCACGACACGCCCTACAAGGCGGCGGCCGGCCGGCCCGCGGCGGCCGAGCTCAGCTACCGCGTGTGCGTCGGCTCGGACGTCACGTCCATCCACAAGTACATGGTGCGGCGCTACTTCAACAAGCCGTCGCGGGTGCCGGCGCCCGAGGCCTTCCGGGACCCCATCTGGTCCACGTGGGCGCTGTACGGGCGCGACGTCACCCAGGCCAAGGTGCTGCAGTTCGCGCAGCAGATCCGCCAGCACCGCTTCAACAGCAGCCACCTGGAGATCGACGACATGTACACGCCGGCCTACGGCGACTTCGACTTCGACGAGGCCAAGTTCCCCAACGCCAGCGAGCTGTTCCGCCGCCTGGCCGAGGCGGGCTTCCGCGTGACGCTCTGGGTGCACCCGTTCGTCAACTACAACTCGTCGAGCTTCGGCGAGGGCGTGGAGCGCGAGCTGTTCGTGCGCGAGCCCAGCGGGCGGCTGCCGGCGCTGGTGCGCTGGTGGAACGGCATCGGCGCCGTGCTGGACTTCACGCGGCCCGAGGCCCGCGACTGGTTCCAGGCGCACCTGCGGCGCCTGCGCGCGCGCTACGCCGTGGCCTCCTTCAAGTTCGACGCGGGCGAGGTCAGCTACCTGCCGCGCGCCTTCAGCACCTTCCGCGCGCTGGCCGACCCGAGCGTGTGGAGCCGGCGCTACACGGAGATGGCGCTGCCCTTCTTCGCGCTGGCCGAGGTGCGCGTGGGCTACCAGTCGCAGAACATCTCGTGCTTCTTCCGCCTGGTGGACCGCGACTCGGTGTGGGGCCACGACCTGGGCCTGCGCTCGCTCATCCCCGCCGTGCTCACCGTCAGCATGCTCGGCTACCCCTTCATCCTGCCCAACATGGTGGGCGGCAACGCCGTGCCCGGGCGCACGGCCGGCGGCGGCGACGTGCCCGAGCGCGAGCTCTACGTGCGCTGGCTCGAGGTGGCCGCCTTCATGCCCGCCATGCAGTTCTCCATCCCGCCGTGGCGCTACGACGCCGAGGTGGTGGCCATCGCGCGCAAGTTCGCCGCGCTGCGGGCCTCGTTGCTGGCGCCGCTCTTGCTGGAGCTGGCCGGCGAGGTCACGGACACCGGCGACCCCATCGTGCGGCCCCTCTGGTGGATCGCGCCGGGCGACGAGACGGCGCACCGCATCGACTCCCAGTTCCTCATCGGGGACACCCTGCTCGTGGCGCCCGTGCTGGAGCCCGGCAAGCAGGAGCGCGACGTCTACCTGCCCGCCGGCAAGTGGCGCAGCTACAAGGGCGAGCTGTTCGACAAGACGCCGGTACTGCTCACCGACTACCCCGTCGACCTGGACGAGGTGGCCTACTTCACCTGGGCGGCCTAAGCCATCCCATGCCCTCCGCCAAGCCCTGCCTCCCGCTTAGCGCCTCCCCTCCGTCACACTGCCTCTGGGTACCCCCACCCCTTTATGCCACCCTCCAAGAGGGGGCCGACAGGTGTGGGTGTGGGGAGGAGCCGCTGAAGAAGATGCCTACCCAGACACAGCCCCAAGGCCCGCTTTCTCCTTCCTGGAGTGGGAGCGAGCTCAGAAAGGCCAGCCACTTCCTGTCGCACGTGGTTGGGTTTCAAAAGCACAAAGAGAAACCCCTTCCACTCCCACGGTCCCATGCGGTCACCTTTGTCCTTCTGAAGTGGAGTCTTGAGCATCTCTTAAGCCCTAAACTAGCCTTTACCCTGCTATCCTTACAGGCACATTCTTAGAGTAGAAAGCAGAGCTCTGTCCCTTGTCTCAGGCTGAACTCTGACAGACCTGGCCCTGCCCCAGCTGGGAAGAAGGCATGGAGGTGCCTGGCCAGCTGACAAGGAGGTGAGAGGTCCCTGCCAGGGTATAGCCATCCAGCCCCCTATGTGAGGGGGTCCCTACTACCATGCTAACCCATGTGTGTTTGCATCTGAGCATAGACTTGGTGCCTTAACTCGTGTGTGTGTGTGTGTGTGTGTGTGTGTGTGTGTGAGGGAGAGAGAGAGAATGTGTCACTGGATCTACGGTGAGAACTCAAGCTGGACAAGACAGAAAGCAAATTTGAGTTTAGAGTCATGAACTCGACCCCTCCCAAGGGGTGAGATAGGACTGGAGAAGGAAATAAACAGCCTTTTCAAGATTCCAAAGCTGCCTCTGGCTCTGCCCTAGTGCCAGGGCCGTGCCCAGCAGGGAAGGAGGCTCATTCTGGTGGCAGTGTGCAGCAGTCCCTAGCTGCCTGCAGCCCGTCCACATGCAGGGTGAGGATCTCATCTCAGCCACTTTCTGTTTTTAAGAGGAGCGACCTCAGTTAGGGTAGTTGGGTTTTTCCTGACTTTGCTGGATGTGAGGAAGAAATGACCTGAGAGAAAAGGCGGGATCCAGTGAGATATAGCACCTCTCAACAGCCTGACAGCCGGACGGCCCCCACCTCCTGAAGTATGTGTCGCTTTAACCCATCCCTGCAGGCTGCCTATTGTTTCCAGTGTGGAGAATGACTGTCTGATGGAAGTTTTGAGCATTCAAGGATGCCCACCTTGAGTGCGTATTATGCCACTCCTCTACCAGCTGTGCATCCTTGAATAAGCTGCTTAGTCTCTCTGAGCCTTGGCCTCCTCATCCCTGAAAGGATGATAATAATTCCTACCTCCCATGTTGTAAGAATTAAAAGCACAGATGTCTATAAAGTGCCTGGCACTAAGTAGGTGCTGAATAAAAGGTAGCTATTGTCGTGTGATTTTTTGGTTTCTTGTTTTAAAACCAGAAGGATTCTTCAAAGCAGCAGGTCCCAGGCCAAGGACTTCCTCTGAGCCTACGATGCTCCTCCCAACCTTCCACACTAGTTACACTCAGTGACCCCAAAACACTGGTTGGGGAGAGGGGCAAGGGAGACACTTCTGCAGGTGGGCTGTCAGGGTTCGGCTTCCAGGGCCCCTAGGGGATGGGGGAGAATAGCATGAGTTCACCTCTCCTTTTCTTGAAAAACCAAATCCAAACTTCACCACCACTGAGCCAATTCCATCTCACGGTGACCCTATCAGACGGGGTGGAACTGCCTCGGCGGGTTTCTGAGACGGTCACTCTTTGGTGGAGCAGACGGCCTCATCTTTCTCTCGTTTTCATCAGAAGCATCAATCACTTGGTGCTTGGCCAGTGTCTTTGGGTCCTGACATCAGACAGCACGTGCTGAGCAGTACCTACCCCCATGAGAACACCATGCTGGGGCCTGGAACGCTCCCTTCCCCCCTGTGTGGCCCACCAGCTTTCTGGACCCTGCAGTTGGTTTACCTGCTCCCCCTGAGCCATGGGTCCTTCATTTCTGAAGCGGGCTTCCTAGAACTCATTAGGACAGGCCTGCAAAGCTTGATGTGTACTGAGTGCTCACTAAGTGCTACCTCTGATTAACTCGGTGTAGACAAGAAACAAGGTCAGGGCAGCTCTGCCTAGGGCCATCCTGCCTTAAGTATGGTAGCCACATGTGGTTTTGCGGCTTCTTAAATATTTTAATAAGAATGAACATTAAAATCCAGTTCCTCAGGTACCTTAATCCACAGATTAAGTGATAAAGCCACACATGCTGAGTGGCTATACACTGAATAACATCAATGACATTGTAAAATATTTCCATACTTAAAGAAAGTTCTATTGGACAGCCCTAGAATAAGTAGTGGATGCTGCCTGAGATACCACGGGGCGGGAGAAAGCAATGGTTGAAAGTGCTATGAAGGAGGAAGAGAACCCTTCAGGAGGGGACTGAAGGGAGGCAGGGGCTCTTACAGCCTCTAGGGGCTGGATGCAATCCTACGCTCCAGGCCTGCTGAGCATGTCATGAACTGGAGCACGGTCAAAGATGGGGGTGGAGTGGGTGGACTCTGTCTAGCCAAATCAGCACCTTGGCTATATCCGGGTCCTACACAACACACACACATATGCACATATATCCCCATATGTATGCATACATGCGGAAGCTTGGTGGTGCTGTAGGTTAGGCATTAGTCTGCCGACTACAAGGTAGGGACTACAAACCTAGGGAGTTGCCCCAAGGGAGAAAGATGAGATGTCTGCTCCCAGAAAGATTTAGTCTCCAAAAAAAACCCTATATAGGGTCGCTGCGAGTTGGAATCAACTCGATGGCAGAGTTTGTTTTTTAATATGTACATAAAACCCATACTAGCCGTCATGGCATAGCAGGTTCCACATGAGGCTGCTAACCACAAGGTCAGCAGTTCAAGACTACCAACTGCTCCCGATGGAAAAGATGAGGCTTTCTACTCCCACAGAGGTTTATCGTCTTGGAAATCCACAATGCCACCCTACCCTCAATGGCAGCAAGAGTTTGCAGAAATCCCACTGCCGCTGTGTTGGTTGCAGTTCCTAGCCCCTCTCTAAGACTGGGTGGGACACTCTAGAGGGTTCCCAAAGCTGGAATCTTTATGGACGCTGACTGTCACATCTTTCTCCCACAGAGCTGCGATAAATATTTGTGTCTTATAACAAGGAATAAGGGCTGAGCCCCGGTGGTGTAGTGGTTGAGTGCGGGACTGCGGCCCACTGGTTCAGCAGTTCAAATCCAGCAGCAGCTCTCCAGGAGCAAGGCTGGACCTCCCACTCCCACCATGTCGGACATGCTTGACCTGACTACAGTCACTAGCCTGAACTCTGTTGCAGTCTGTTGCCTGGGGTTCCTAGTTACCTTTGTTACTGTTAACAGCCCTGGCCTTGGAAGCTCGGCTTGCAGCTTTGCTGCCATTCACTTGTTAATAACTATATGCTAATTCCCTAAGCCTATAGATAAGGCATTTCTGCTTGTCTTGATTTGCAGATATGCTGGCCTTCACTTGTTAATTTTGAAGATCACCGTGCGCTAATTGCCTAAGCTTGCTTGCCCTATAAACTTGTTTTATTTCTCCCAAATAAACGAGACTTGATCAGAATCCTGTCTTGTCTCCAATTCTCGCGTCTCCTGTCCCCCCAATTCCCGCTCCTCCTTCCAGGACTTGTGAATTACGGACCCGCAGGCCGGGACACGTGGCGCCCAAACCGTGAGGCTTGGACACGGAGGACCCAGTGAGGAAAGGTGCTTGAGGAAGCTAGCTAGCGACTTTGGAAATCGGTAACAGCCACTGTGGGAGCCTGCTGCAGTGTCGGCATTAAGGTAAGTGGGTACAGCACTAATAATGGGGCAGGAATCAAGTTCATATGAGGAAAATGTGGTACCGGAATTAAGTTTGCATGAGGAATATATGGTAGAGTTACCTGAAGTTTTAAAGATGCGAGGAGTAAAGGTTGAGAAAAAGAATTTGTTTAAGTTTTTTGACTTTATTAAAAATTTATGTCCCTGGTTCCCTATAGAAGGGACGATTGATATTAGGAACTGGAAAAGAGTAGGGAACGCCTTGAACGATCATTATGAGATTTTTGGAGCCAAGCGGGTTCCTGTTACTGCTTTCAATTATTGGGGTTTGATAAGAGATTTAATTGATATTCAAGAGTATAACCCAAAAATTAGAACTGTAATTTCCCGAGTGGAGGAAATTTTAAAATCCAGTAGTAAGCCGCCCTCTCGTTGTGAAACTTCTTGTCTTGATGAAGACTTGAAGTTTGATCTTATCTCGTTACATGATGAGGAGCATAAGGTTTCTACTAGGGAAGAAAAATTACCTTTAAAATCACATTATTTTGAAAAACTTTTTGGCAATAAAGAACAAGTCCATAATTTGACTGATCCCGGAGATTTTGTAGTGGATGAACCACCTCCTGATCCTTCAGAGGCAGATTGGGATGACATAGATGAAAAGGCCATTAAATACCGTAACTCTGACTGGCCTCGCTCGACCTCAAGATCCCCTCCTTGCATTTCCCCTTTACAGCCTACTGCTCCTTTGATGCCTTCCACCACCAAAGGGCAGTGATACCGAAAAAATAATAATACAGTGATGCCCACCAAAAAACAAAAAATAAATAATAACAAGGCATAAGCTTACATTAATTATGGGCTCCATTGGAACCTGGGTGTCCTGCTTTTAAGGGTTTAGAGCATCGGTTCTCAACCTGTAGGTCATGACCTCTTTGGGGGTTGAATGACCCTTTCCTGGGGGTCACCAGATTCATAACAGTAGCAAAATTACAATTAGGAAGTAGCAACGAAAATAATTTCATGGTTTGGGGTCACCTCCACATGACGAACTGTATTAAAGGGTCGTGGCATTAGGAGGGTTGAGAACCACTGGGCTAGAGTCTCAGACACAGCATCCCACCGTCTTCCAACAGCATGGCTCAGCTTCTGCCTGGCCTGTACACTGTCCAGACAGGCCACAGGCCGTCAGGCAAAATATCTTCTTCTTAGGGAAACCGTTTTTAAGGCCTTCTAACTTAGTGGCTGAAGACCATCATCAAGATTAGCAAGGATATTTTCCCTCACATAATTAACTGTCAGTTATAGATAGTATAATGACTACATTGATAAAATATATTCACCACAAGCCCTATATTTGTATCTATCGAAAAACTGAGTGTTAGGCTGGGCTGCTCCCTATAAAGTCGATAGTTCTCATGCCCCAGCAGCTCAGTGAGAGAAAGATGAGGCTGTCTGCTCTCAAAGATTGACAGTCTTCGCAACCCTGGGAGAGGCTCTACTCTGCCCCCCAGGGTTCTGATGGGTCATAATCACCTCAAGGGAAAGGAGAGGGTCAGGCTCCTCCAGGGTGCCACGGGGAGAACCCTTCCTGCGGTTCAACTGGTTGGTGATTCAGATCCACCAGCCGCTCCATGGTGACTCACCGGGCAGCTGGCTTCCATCAAGATTGTGACACCTCGCAACCAGAAAAAGCCGCGGAGAATTGCCCCCAGAAGGGCAACTGCTCATCGAGGCAATTCTCTGCTCTCCTTTGGGGTCCAGAAGTGCCACAATCAACTCGATCAGCTTTTCGTCTTTATAGCCCCATCAGGTGGCCACTAGCCAACACCCGGACGCTTGTCTTGGGATTTGGTTTCTCACTTGACCGCATTAACCTCAAAAGTACAGATGAGTGCACTGAGATTGTTGGAAGAGAGGTCACTGGGAGAAGAGGTCATAGAGAAAATAAGTCACCAGGCTCGAATGGAACCTGGGGGTCCTACTTTTAAAGGTCTAGGGCAGAATTTTTCAACCTGTGGGTCGCTACCCCTTTGGTGGTCAAATGACTCTTCCACAGGGGTCACCAGATTCATAACAGTAGCAAAATTACAGTTATGAAGTAGCAACAAAAGTAAGTTTATGGGGGCTGAGCCCCGGTGGCATAGTGGTTGAGCGTGGGACAGTGGCCCACTGGGTTGGTGGTTCAAATCCAGCAGCAGCTCTCCAAAAGCAAGGCTGGGCCTCACACTCCCACCAGAGGGCAGTGATGCCCCCCCAAAAAGAATAATTTTATGGTTGAGGAGGGAGAGTCAGCAAAACATGTATCAGAGGGTCGTGGCATTAGGAAGGTTGAAAGGTCTGGAGTCTTAGACATAACACTCCATCTTTCAATACCACGGCTCAACCCCAGCCCCAGCCCCAGCCCTGCCTGTGTACTGCCAAGAATGGAAAGCCAGTCAGGGTGAGTTTCTGGTATTACCACCTAGTGGGCCCAATTCCAGGCCCAGAAGTGTCTCACTCCAATTTCATACACACACACGATGTTCAGAGGTTCGTGGAAATTCGAAGGGTGGAAATCATGAAAAAAAAAAAAAGTTGGATCTTGAAGATGCTGGAAGGTACCTCGACCCTTATACCTCGGGACTGTAGGGACTCTGGGTCCCTCCCAGCTATGGTCAGGACCCCACCCAGGCCAGGCCAGGCCTTGTCCTGCCATTTGCAGCTCTCTGTTCTGTCTCTGCCTCTCATAGATAGCACACTTTACTTTTCAGCTACTGAGTTCGATCATCTTTGCAATGGCCACACAGGACTCACAACGTCCGTGAGTACAGGGTTCCGTGGAGGGAGTTTCACAGGCCACAGTGCAAGGAGAAATGCTCGGGATAGAGCCGTTCGGTCGGGAGGTGGTCCATGGTAAGTGGCCAAAGGGCATGCCATTCGGCTGACAGCCCCAAAGCTTCAACCCAACGGCACTCAGCTTCAGCTTGGCAGCTGAATGGACACAGGTCCCTGAATACAGTGCCCAGAGGCACTCCACTTCACAAGCCAGTCTCTTGCCCCAAAGCACTCAGCCCTACTTGCTCTGTGGGTAGGGAAGTCGGCCCGCTGGCTCCTAGTTCTGTTGCTGCTGCCGTTCCCTGCAGCTCCTTTGATGTTACTCCCCTCTTAGGGATCAAGGAGTTTCACTACACAGGGATCTCATGATCTCATGATCTCACTCCCGGCCCTTGCTGGTGGTAAAATCTCCCCTCCTGCTGCGGAGAAGGCTCCTGTTATACCCCGCGGAAGGACATTCCAACAGTTCCTGCTAACAAGTTCTCCCAGGTGAATTCTATCATGTTCCACCACTACCACCCCCTTCCTACCGAGACCCACACAGGAAAAGGTCGTTTGTTCGCTGGGAGTTACGGAGCCCTCAGCTGAAAGGTAGAAAGATGAGGGATTAAAGGGGAGTGTCTCCACCCAATGCCTAGCACAAAAATTCATTGGCCATACCACCGCAAAGAGGTCGGAAAGAGCCCAGGCGCACATTAGACACCTTTGGGGACCATCCAAAGCCGGGCATTTGCAGACCAGGCTTGCGTAGGTCCTGGAGAAGGTCAGTCAGCTGGGCACAGCGCTAGGCACCAGCTAGGCACCCATGCCTGAACTCAGCCACTAAGTAAGCCCGTCCTCAGGAGGGGATAGGAGGGGACAAATAGCACAGACTGAGGGCGGGGCTTGCTTTCTCGGGTGCTCTTTTGCAGGTCGGGGGTGGGCTCTCCCCCACCTGCCCGATGACCACGCACACATGTGCGCACACACATATACACTCACAGCGGCGCGCACATCCTCTTGGGCATGCACGTTTCATTTTTCGGAGCCGGAGCTCCTCTTTCGATCCTGTGGACTCCACTTTCTGGCCATTTTGGCCTTTTTCCACGCTCCCCTGGAGTGGCTCTCTTCCATGGCAAACTCTGGCATGGGCCCTCCTGTACAGCCCCCCCTGCACAGCCTTCCTTGCACGCCAGGCAGTTGGTGAGACCGTGAGACCTGAAGCTCCCCTTTCCCTCATCCAAGTTACTTGGATTTACCAAAGTGCCCCTACCGTGTGAAGCAAGCGTGGAGGGACACCATTCCAGAAACCAGGCAGAACGGCTCCACATTACAGAACGCACTGCCGAACTCTCTGGATCTGAGGACTCTTGGGAGCCCCATGGTGGCCCGAGTCCCTCATCAGCCTCCCCAACACTGCTGGTCAGAAGCAGAGTTGCTCAGAGAACGGGAACCTGGCCCTGGGGGCTAGCGCCTCCATCTTCTAACTGTGCTCCCCAAAGTCTGTCTTGAGTTCCCTTCCAACACCTTAGGAATGGGTTTCACCCTCAGCGTAGATAGGGGTTTTCTTGTCAGGTCTTTGGCCCTGTTCCCCCAAATTGGTCCTGGCTCTGGTTCTGGCTCTGGATAAGACTTTTTTCACAGACTCTCCCTTACCAAGGTCTCGGATCCCTTCTCCCTTCCCCAACACTAGCCCGGCATTCCACCTCTCCTGCCCCAGCCAAGGCCCCACGGCAGATCTTACCCCTTGGAGTCTGAACCCGTGGGATGGCCTCGAGCTCCCTGCTCTGGACCTCTTCCATCCTATCCACACAACAGCCAAGAAGATCTTTCTAAAAATCCAATCATGCCATGTAACAAAAACATAAAAAAAAATACAAGCTTTGACCTTCAAGGCCTTTAAGATCTGTGTCCATTTTTCACTTCCGTCTGTTACACACACACACACACACACCATATTTTGAAAAGCATTAGGAGAAAAATGCCACCATCTGTTCTGGGAACAGCTGCACAATTTTTCCCTGCCAGACCAGGACTGCCTGGTCCCCCCTGGAAGGAGAGCACAGTGGGAGCTGTGGTTTCCTCCCTTCCCTGCCATTGTCCAGCTCAGTGGGGGTCTGCTGAGACCTACCATTTCTGGCATATACTTTCCTTCCCAGAGAACAACCTGTTACTTAAGGAGAGTCATTTACTTTATCATGCCTGCAGATCTTTGCAGCAGCTGGAGCGACAGAGAGAATTGTTGGCCTTATCTGGCCAGCCCTGAGTATGGGGGAGGAATGAAGGATGACAGAAAGGAAGGAGGCCCAGTCCGGGAGCATCCCCTTGGGTGCACGGGAATGGGCAGAGGCGGTGTTTCTGAGCTCTATTCGTTCATGTTTTAGACTGCTTTCCTAGCTCCATTTCCCCGACACAGAGAGCCAGTTGAGAACTTCCTGTTACATAATTGCAGGCAGAGGTGAGGGGTGAAGTGAGCAGGGGTGGACATGCAGACAGAGCTTTGGGCATCTATAGTGCAGTCTTCAAAGGGCAGCAGCAGGGACAGGCCCTGCCCTCTGGGCCGCCTCCTAGAAAAGAAAGAACCCAAACTCACTGCCATGCTGGCAATTCCAGCTCAGAGGAGAGAGTCAAATACCCCTTTGCATTTCCAAGACTTTCAATCTTGTTTGTTTGTTTTTGGCATCACTGCCCTCAGGTGGTGGGAGTAGGAGGCCCAGCCTTTGCTCCATGGAGCTGGAATCGAACCTCTGTCCCAGTGGGCCACAGTCCCGCGCAGCACAACCACTACGCCACCAGGGCTCAGTCGACTTTCAATCTTTATAGGAATAGGCAGCCTTCATTTCCCCCCACAGAGCCACTGGTGGGTTCAAACCGCTCACCTTGGGGAGAGAGGCTCAATGTGCAGCCACTATGTCCCCACGTTGGCTCCAAGGTTGGTCCATTAGAGAGGTCAGCCTCTGTTCTGCAAACATGGGATTTCATTCATCTACAGGGAGGTGAGGCCCAATCTGCCTGACATCTTTAAGGCTTCCTGGGCCTTGGACTATTGTAGAAAAATTCTCTGAACCCTGGTCTCTGACCACACACTTCATTTGGAGGTTTCAATTCAGCCAACGGTGCCTACTGTGGGAACATAAGGTATTGCTTTCAGGGTCCACGCACGTTCTACCCAGTCGCCTTCCCCACAGGAGGCCTGGTGAGGCGGTGGGTCACTCAGTGGGCAGTTTGACCCCACTAGCCGCTCGCTCCTTCGGAGGAAGAGGACGCCTTCTCCACCTGGACAGATTGACAGTCTGGGAAACTCACAGGACCCTGTTCTGTCCTGTAGGGTCACAATGAGTTAGCATCGGCTGGATGCAGTGGGTTTGTTGGGGGGTTTTGCCTTCCACATCACCCAGCCCACCCCCCTGAGGTCAGAAGAGGTGCCTAATTTCCTGTTCATTCATCTATATGCCCGGAGCATTACAAGAGATAGTGTTCCTCACCCCCCAGAGATGAATAAATAAAAACAACCCACCAAGTAAATAAAGATATAGTGGCCACTTTCTGACCTTTCCAGTTTTTC